>JACYXH010000216.1:8494175-8566675 GCA_026745465.1 Lota lota | reverse complement strand
GTCTACAAATAATGCAAAAGCTATACAAAACGCTCACGTGTGTGTGTGTGTGTGTGTGTGTGTGTGTGTATTTCCCCCAGGATAATGTGGACTTGGGAGAGCTGATGTTCTCGTTGTGCTATCTACCCACGGCGGGCAGACTCACCATCACCATGATCAAAGCCAGGAACCTGAAAGCAATGGATATCACCGGAGCTTCTGGTCTCTCTCCCTCTCCCTCTCCCTCTCCCTCTCCCTCTCCCTCTCCCTCTCCCTCTCCCTCTCCCTCTCCTCTCTCTCTCTCTCTCTCTCTCTCTCTCTCTCTCTCTCTCTCTCTCTCTCTCTCTCTCTCTCTCTCTCTCTCTCTCTCTCTCTCTCTCTCTCTCTCTCTCTCTCTCTCTCTCTCTCTCACACACTCACACCGGACCTCTGGGATTTTAATAACCATTCAAAACATCTGAATCTGGATCTCATCATGCATGTCTAAATACGCACGTTTAGAAATCAAACAAATTGCCAACACCAAAGCGAACAACCAATGTGCATGCTGGGTCCCGGGCGAATAAACCATGTGCTCAGCCCATGGTACTCCCTCACGTACTCCCTGTTGCCCCGTGTGCGTCCCCAGATCCCTACGTGAAGGTGTCCCTGATGTGCGAGGGTCGGCGGCTGAAGAAGCGGAAGACTTCGACCAAGCGCAACACCCTGAACCCCGTGTACAACGAGGCCATCGTGTTTGATGTTCCCCCCGAGAACATCGACCAGATTAGCCTGCTCATCGCCGTCATGGACTACGACCGGTGAGGCCGTCCATCGCTCTCTGCTGTCCTTCATTCTTTATTTCCATCAATATTCTACCTTTCCATGATATACAGGTGGTACTTATTTTAATAATTGACTGACTATAATTAACTTGCTGATCCTGTGTGTGTGTGTGTGTGTGTGTGTTCCCCGTTTCACAGGGTGGGCCACAATGAGGTAATCGGTGTGTGCAGAGTGGGTAATGAGGCCGAAAGTCTGGGCCGAGACCACTGGAGTGAGATGCTGTCGTACCCCCGCAAGCCCATCGCACACTGGCACCCCCTCGTAGAGGTAGGAAGACCCCCCGCTGTGTGTGTGGTGTGTGTGTGTACAGTACCATTCTACGTGTGTGTATCTATGTGCATGAGTGCAATGCGTGCCACTGAAGGTTGCTGGTTTGATTCTTAGCACCACCTGCACCAGCGTGTGAAGTTGACACCTCACCCGAATCTCCACAGGCACTGTCAATTGGCAAGTGTTCACACCTCGTAACGTGTGTGTGTGTGTGTGTGTGTGTGTGTGTGTGTGTGTGTGTGTGTGTGTGTGTGTGTGTATACATAGGAGCTTCACAGGCCTAATTAATGTAGCACAACACGGGCACCATGGTTTGGAAATCAAGCATGAGACCAAACCGCGTTGAAATCATGCAAGAAACTCGAAATAACACGCAGCTGTGTATGCTAGCAGGCTAATGTTTTGATGTTTCATTTAGAGTCTCGTATGGGGTGAACTAAAAAAGGAACAGATCTCATTGCATAAGAATATTGCATAATCCTCGTACGCAGCGTTCTTGTTATTCCATGATTGTTGGTGCAATTACATGCCGCAGTAGCACATGCACGACAGAGAGAAGGACTCATTCACACTGTTTCTATTTCTGAATCGCCACCCAGTACTTCACCATGGCAGGGTGAAACAGATGCCACAATGATTCATGTCAAATTCACGCTCAGCTGTTGTTTACAAAATTCTGTTAACATTCTGCTCCTGCGGCCCAAAAGGTAAAAATATTTACTGCCATCATTAATGCATCTGGGCTCGGGGAGTAGAATAGAGAGGCAGTTACAGCAGATGTCTCTCTCTGACCTATTTTCCAAAGTATTTTACGAATTTAAATAAAGTTAGAGTTAGAGTTTTTGGTCTCTATTAAAAAATTGATACCCCATTGTAATTGTCTTTGGAGTTGGAGTGTCCTTTGCACTTGTACTGTGCAAAGGACTGTGTGCTAATTAAGGATGACTACTGTCAAACACACAAACACAATAGATAATTTCTGCAATGTTCACCATTCTAAACCACTTGTTTTTTTTAACTAATCAACTATTTTTCTAATACTAATAACATAACCCTAGTTTATGCCTGGATTTTCTTCAGTCTGAAACGTAAATATTTACTCATATTTTTGCCATCTTCATACATCAGGCCCCATTTGCACTTCTAAAGCCGTCGCTGACACCTTTATCCTTGCACCTTAGAAGGCTAAGGGGTGTCGCTTCATGGGACAGTGAATCCATTTGAGACGGTAACTGTGCTGAAGGGCTCTACTAGCACTGGATTTAAACCCTTTGATCAATGCGCCGCAGATACTTATGTATTCACAGCCTGGTTCTGCAGGCTGTGGTGGGTCGGGCCAGGGGGGACGGGGCTCTGAGGTGGGGCTCCCAGAGCACTGGGCATCACCCAATAGGAACCCAATCAGCCATCTGATATTCACAACATCGCAGACAGGGACCTTAAAAGGTCAACAATACTGAGCGAAGCTTTCCCATGCATTCTTACACACAAATACACACACACACACACAGTTTCCTCACTGCCCTCACTATCTTGATGCAAGATATATTATTAGCCATATTAGCCAAACACAAAACGCATACATGCACTCTTTCATTATTTTCAGTCAGATGGCCGGCAGTTGCAGCAGAAGTAGTGATGTCCATTAGTGTGCTGGTGAAGGCACCGTCAAGGCACTAGCAGTGCACTAATAAGCCAAGGAATCCAGGCTAATGGCGTTTTTGTGTTGCTTGAAATGACCTGTGGCTCTGGTGGTGCTATGGCATTCTGACCATGTCTAATAAACACATGTACATAGACGCACACACACATATATAGACATGCAGGGGATCACGCATGCAATTATGCAATGAAGCAAACACATGGACACACACACACACACACGCCCACCCACACACACACCTCTCCCTCTCTATGGCTTTCAAGGCCATAGCTTTCTGAAGTGTTGCAGCGAGCCTTCCTGACCCTCTGACCACAGACTGAAGGTATCAATAATTCACTGTCTGTGTCTCTTCAATGAGGGCCATAAACACACACACACAGACACACACACACAAGCAACACTACAACAACAAAATGCTCCTACAATCCCCCCGTGCCATAGGTTAGAGGCTATTGAGTGGAAACCTAAGAGGGAGGGAGGGAGGGAGGGAGGGAGGGAGGGAGGGAGGGAGGGAGGGAGGGAGGGAGGGAGGGAGGGAGGGAGGGAGGGAGGGAGGGAGCGGAGAGCCCGTTTGCTTCGGCCTCATTTCATGAACGGGTCAGGGGGGAGCGGAGGGACATGGTGGTGTCCCCTAACCCCCACCCCTCTGCCAGGCTTCCTCCTCTGACTGACTGCGGAGGGGGAAGACCCAGGGTTGAGACATATATCACCTTGGATTTGCCTTTACAAGCCATTTGAAAATCAACCCGTTGTGACATCACAAGTGGGAGTGTCCACCCACCCAGATGTATGACGGATAGATCAACCTACCAGAGGGTACAGCCCACTGGGTAGGATGGTAGGCTGATCCATCCAGTTTAAATGGGGACTTTGGGCACAGTTCACCATTCAATTTTTTTAAATGCCCAGTTTAGGCCTCCTTCGGACCTGTACTGAGTAACGTTATAACCACAACAGTTCAAACATGTGAGAAGCTAAATAAAGTCCCTGGGTTGATGAGTGGAATATTCGTTAGAGAATGAATGGCTTGGATCATGTAACAAACAAATGGTTGGTGGCTGTGATAGCAGAGTGACATTATCTATTGGAAACACTCCCACAGCAGACGGTACATCAAGAGAAACATGCAAGGCCCACAAGGGATTGTTCTGATAATATCAGGGGACAGATAGACCTGTCGATTCTGGTTTGGTCTAATAGGTCTGAATCTATATACGTCTCATTATTTTGATCTCAAAGTGCCTCTCTCTATCTTTTGTGTTTCTATGTGTCCGTAGCGTGGTCTCTGGAACATGCCATTATGATTACCCTGGCAGTAGATCTATTTTACAGGATCCCGGACCGCCGAGGTGACAATTGAATCACGTGTCTTATTACCCTCGACAGCCCAGCTTACTTCCAGCAGCAGTCTAGCATATTCCTATTATGTTGCTCCAAAACAGCTTGATCCAGGCTGTGTTGGCATTCAACATAGATGGCTCTTATCTGAAATTACATGATTAACGGCTGTAATGGAATTGACTTTGTTTTTAACTCTCTCTGTCTTGCCCTTTCTCCTCTCTTTGTCTCTGACCAGTGGGTCGCCACCACCGGGGGTGGGAGTCAAGGAGGATCCACCAACTCTCTGAAGGCACCCCCCTCACCTTAAAAAAAAAAAACACACACACACTCTCACAAAGACACACACACATACACACTCACAAAAACACATGCATACAAACCGAAATGCACGCACAGACATACAGAGACACACATTCACAAAGACATGCAATCACACACACACACACACACACACACACGGCACATGATCACAAATGTGTGGTCACTAGCTCTATGACAACAACGATCAGCGAAGCTGCTGATAATTAAACTGAATGACAACAAATACAATGTAGAGCCTGGCTTTTACTGTGGCAACAGCAGTCTCCTTGTACTGTTAATTAATCGAATCATTAATGTAGCCTATGTTCACACTGCACTAGGACCAACGGGTTGACTTATTCCTACTCCATATTCCTCTTGTATCATGACAACCAAAAACCACTTAAAAACATTCTACACAAAATAAAAACGATATCACTATATTCATTTTTAACTTTCTTATTCCGTAATAGTACTAACATGTTGGACGAAACTGATGAGCTCTATTAACACTTCAGTCATTACCTCTGATGTACACAAAGGACCAAAATGTTAACCTGGCGATTGAATGAGGCTTTAGGTGTAACCTATTAGATTTGTGTTCTTAATTATCTGAAATACTTTTTGTCTTAAGTGTAGTAGTTATGCTAATGTTTGTAATCAAATTAGAATGGACATTCCCCATTCGTATTCATGTAACTAAATGGCACTTCAAGTTGTAGCACATATATAACTGTAAGGGAGAATTCATTTAATTTCACTGTTGACGGGGTTTTCTACCAAATGCATGATGAGAAATGTCAGTGGTGGAGGTAGAAATGGCGTAATCGACTATGTTATCTGTGAACTACTTTCAGTCTTTTGTTTCGGCTGTTGGAGAGCACACAGCATTTGTGGTATTCATTGTGATAGTCAGTGTTTGTGCGATAAATCCTTACACTTAGCAACAACCACTTTGGTCAAGATAATGTTAACATCCCCCACCACGTTAAAACCTCATTACAATCATCTTAAGTTAACTTGCAGTTAACCTGTTGGTTAACAAGTTACTATGTACTGTAAGTCCTGTTGAAATTAGAATAACTTTAATGAAGCCAATTCCATTGTTTTCCAAGAGACACCAAACAGCAACCCACTGAAATCAAAGCACAAGGAGCTTCGAGCAAATGCCACTGCATCCAAAAATGTGTGCCTTTTTCATCTGGACTTCGTGGACGTGACCCAAAAGACCACCCCCCTCTAGATAGAAGCGCTACCAGACGTGGAAATGCATAGTGAGGATAGCGCTGTTAGTGGTTATTTGTATTTCCTGTTGGCTCTCAACTGGATCGATTTGACACACACACACACACAACCACACACACACACACACACACACACACACACACACACACACACACACACACACACACACACACACACACACACACACACACACACACACACACACACACACACACACACACACACACACACACACGCTAGTTCATTTGACTGCTCTAGTTACTTCGTTTGTTCTTGTTATTTGGACCACATCCTGTATATTGTAAGGGTAAAACAGGTATACAAGATTTTATGGAAGTGCATACGAGTATTGTTTATGTCTTTGCATTGACCAGTGTTCAAAGTAATGAAAATAATAAAGGTATTTATTTTGTATGTTTTAGGGGCAATGCATGCAACGCCGTGTGTGAGAGGTATTGTCATTTCAAATATTTTCTTGGTTGTGAAATACTAATTGTATTGTTAACACAAAGATAATGAAACTATAAGGCAGAATGTGTCTGTTCCAAGGTTATTAATAAAAATGTATAAATAAACACTATCAAATTGTTTGATAAATGGCCTACACACACACACAGTGGCATACAGACTATTATGCATTTGACTTAAGAGTTGAACATTTGCCAGCTTGTATTCACATATTTTGTGTTTGAGGATGAATATTGAATGCTTGAAAGATGCCCTTTGTGTCACACACACACACACACACACACACACACACACACACACACACACACACACACACACACACACACACACACACACACACACACACACACACACACACACACACTTATGTTTTACTAGAGAGTGAAAATAAACAAGCTCTTTGAGAAACACTATGAAGAAGAAAGAAAACACAGGAGATAACTCTTTACATTCATTCCTTTTTGGGATCAAGACGCTTCTTGGTAAAGTTCAAGTCAAACTGATGTACTAATACATATTCCCAAGTTACAGTGGCAACCTTCCGCTGAGTTGTGGTCAGATTAGATCAACTCTGTTAGGAAATTGCTCTCCTAGCCAACCGTTACAGAGGCATTGGTCTCTGTTCAGAGTCTGCAGGCTTACGGAACACAGCAGAGATAGAACCAAAAAAGTGATAGAATAAGAGAATATAACATATTTTATTAAATGTAATTAGCGAGAGATTTCTTTGACAATTTTGTAATGAACTCCTTCCCCCACTGTTAATTTTACACTATCATGATTAAGCTTAGCCTAAATATTTGATAGTTAATGCAGCATCAGCCTGATGTGTTTATTTTTCACTAGTGCTAATAAAATAAAAAATAAAAATGGTATGGTATTAAATTAACAAAAGACCCATGACCCGAAAACTATTTCTTATGACTCCTAGTTGCATCATAAAAAAATCAATTTGTGTCCAAGAGGTGGCCAAATAAATATAAATAACAAATAAATAATGAATAATAAATGCCAGCGTCCTGAGGGCTACCATGCAAATCAACTTTGCTTATTACTGACTGCTGCTGTCGAAGTGTAGGCGGGCAGTGTTGGATTAATTTAAACACACTCCCACACACCTAAATCTCCCAATTTCTCTTTACGATCCGGTCACTCAAAACACAGATGGAGTTTAGGTAAAAAAATGAAGCAGCAGAACACAATGTGTTTCTTCTGTGTACGTTTGGATGGAGTTCATTTATGACAAGATGAAAGGGTCTTGCATGTAAATATGTCATACATATGATTATGCTGTCAGCCAATGTGCTGGCATGCAAACATTTAAATCCAAATAAGCCGCTGGGCCTTAACCCTGGAGGGTATTTAGCTGGCTGGAATGGAGCTGGTGGGAGGAGTGAAACTACAAAGGGTGGAATACATTATTCAATGTAGCAAAATGGAAAATAAGGTTCGTGTAAACAACACAATCAATTAACACTGCAAGGACAGTGCAAAGAGGACCTTGGCAGACCACGTGATCTATAGGCATAAAGAGTAGCTTTAGCGTTCGTGTGCTTCTCTTCGCCTGAGAAATGCAGTCCTTCACAGCTTGCATCATCGGAGCATCAAGAAAGTCTGTGTGTGTGTGTGTGTGTGTGTGTGTGTGTGTGTGTCTTGACATGCAGATATAATGTCCGTGTGATTTGGTTGTGATTGTAAACTCAGAAGTCGGAACTTGTGTGCGTGTGTGTGGCTCCAGTATAAGTGGGTGAACTGTGTGGCGATGGGGTCTTGCAAATACTGAGAAGCACTTAGTTGGAAGAGTTACAAAGAAGGTCACTTAGTCTGCAACCACATCACTGTCAAGGGGATTCTCTCTCTCTCTCACACACACACACACACACACACACACACACACACACACACACACACACACACACACACACACACACACACACACACACACACACACACACACACACACACACACACACACACACACACACAAGTGGAGGATGATTTTATTGTTGCATGCTAATGGCATACCATTAGCTCTCCACTTGTCTTCCTGTCTCCAAGTTGGCTTACATGCTGCTGGCTTGTGATTTAGAGGGTGATAAGATTAATAAACGTCAACAGTCAACTGGAAACATTATGGTTGAGTGGTGGGCCCAAATGCAAGCAGCATTGGTTACAAAAGGCCTGCTATTTTATTAGACAAACAATGCTAAAAATGTCTAACTAAATTATAGTATTGTCATATTCAACTATTCAGTAAACAAAAACAGCATGTCGCTTGTATTCTGGTTACGCTTTTGCAAATGGTATATGGGGATTATTTTGTTTAAACCTATGCACATAAATGTGCCAGCCCTGTGAACAACACAATACATCACATCGTTTTCGGATAACGTTCTGAAGCCAAGCCTCCGAGGGTCAGTTCTGTAAATGACAGTATTGATTTCAAAACAATAGGCATCGTCAAACTTCATACCACCTACCACATATCTGCCCATAAATCCAAAAGCGAAAAAGGAAAGTGCAGTTTCGGGTGTCGTTAAAATTCTTACAGAAGCTACAGCCAATCAACCACCTTAAACCCAACCTCTCTTCAAATCCAAGTAAGCTTTGATAAGGTGGATGGGCTTGTGAGGCCCAGATGGTTGGAGGTAAGCCTACTCCTGAGGCAGTCAATAGGAATCAAGTAGACAAAAAAGGCCAGATATCTGTGGTGGTTGCACTAGCATGGCTCTGGGGGTTGTTGAACAGTCTCATTTCCTTTACCAGTCACATCTTCGTAATCCTCACCAATGTGGCTACAAGCAAGGGAGGGAAATGACCAAAATAATGGGCTGATGGATGCAGCTCAATGCTCATAGCTGCCGGCTTTCTCCTCTGCATTGAGAAGAGCATCTGGTAACCTTTTTGGAGGTGTACCTGCTACAACACGACCCCCTGGGAGGAGACCTGGGACCTGCTGGAGGGATTATATATCTGTGGACAGCCTGGGAACCTGCAAGGATGTCCCCCCCAGAAGGAGCTGGAGGACCAGGCACCACTGGACTGGCTCTGTTGCCACCGATATAACTGGAGAGGTGGAAGTGAAAAGCCTGGGTGGATAGATTCTTCCTGGTCTTTCCACCAGGTAGAATAGGTTAACATTCTCTTATGTGTACATGTCAATCGCCAAATTTGATTCCATTAAAAAGGTTAGTGTGGGAGAGTTACTTTCAGTTTGTAAGAGCACTGTGGAGGGTGTGTGATTGATGGCTGGTTTAAGCAGCCTCACCTGATCCGAGTCAGGCTGATTGGACTCTGGGGCTGGGTGAGGCTGCACCCCTGTGGTGCATTTAATAATCAGGGTTAAACCAGCCTTCAGCACACGGCTCTGCCTGCAAAACCTTCCAACTCTACAATAAACTGGTTTCTTCCTGTGTCCTGTTCATCGACGAGCTCAGTTAAGCCACCTAAAATCCAATTGATATACACTTGAATGCATCAAGGTACAGACATTTTGTTTAATGATCTATACATGAATGAGACCATTACTATTATTCACCTGGAATATTCATTATTAACCTCCAATGGGGGCAAATGAAGGCCTGCGGTTTACTTACACCAAACTCTACCCACCCCAGGTTGAACCCCAGGGAACCCAATGTCTGAGTACAAGCACAGCAGGACGTAAACAGAAACAACCAATAACCTAATTATAAACTTGTGGAATTTCCTGACAAACATCTCAAGGTTTAATTGGATCACAGAGTGGGTCCATGTCGATGTGGGCGGGGGAAATCACACAGCATACTACAGTACCTTCATGATGCATTCTGATAGCTTCATTTTTCATAATAACGTTTTTTAATAAGTTCCAGCCTTCATTGAAAACATATTGAATGAACTTGTCCTTGTAATACCTCAAAGTGAGCACGTCCACATTTGAATTGAATTCAATTAAAAATAAAAGGTTCCAAAATGATTGACAAAATGTTATTCTACAAAAAAAATTGTTTTAGTTCAAAACAAATTAAATGCATTTTTCCTCATGACAAATGGAGTAAGGTGGCAGTTAGACACATAATGAGGCCTACTTGAGACTGGTAGACAACCGCAAACAGGTTAAAACAAGGGGTGAAAGATGGGGAGAACACAGCAATCAGCTCTCCTCAATGTTCTTAATCTTTTAGGTTTCTCCTCAGGGCCACTTACCGTAGGTCTTCTCTCGAGAGCAGGAGGTGAAACCCGATTTTGTAGCTGGCAGGATGTTTAGGTGGGTTCATGACCAGCAGCAATATTGAATAGCAATGACTTAACTTTGTTGCTGTCCACAGTGCCAACACCTCCTACTCTTGTGTAGGCACTTAGCTGCCTATAGATCATCCACAATTGATCTATCTATCTCTCTCTCTATCTATATGTATCTATATCTGTATATATATATAGATATATATACTGGTGAGAAACACACACAAATTAAGAATATTTTACGAATTTCTGTGCATTTTTAAAACAGTATTATTTAAAATGTTTGTGAAATCGTTACTTCCGAAGGATTACAGAGTACGTTGAGCAGGTGAGTTGCCGCTTTATGCCCTCTGCCCAGGGGCGGGTCGACGGCGCATGTTTTTTTTAATTATATTGCCACCCTGTGGACTTGAGTTGTAATTACACCACATAGATCACACCAATGTTTTCCGAAGTAGTCCGTCCACTCGTACAACAAGATCCTTTTTATTCTTTTATTTTCTCATTTACATTTTTACTGTAAATATGCTTTATTACAAAATAATCACATGATCCAAATGCAAAGAAACTTAGCTGGGAGAAAGCATAAAGATAAACAAAGTGAGATTGACAAAGTGAATTAAACAAATTGGCTGTGTCATGTTGGAAAATTTTTACAAATGCTTCCATCTTGAAAATCTAAAAAGAGGTGTGTTTTACTTATTGAAATGATGGCACCGCCTCTTGATGGGTTTCTGCAGTATTTAAGTATAGTTATTCATAACTAAAATATATCTCACAGCTTTCATTTTATTACAATCAATGTCATTGCAACAAAATACAATACTGAATGACAAGGGTGGGGGGGGGGGGGGGGCTTTTGAATGAAGCAACAAATGATCGGTGCATAATAACATTTAACAAATGCCTGCAGCGAGCTGTCCCAAAAATTTTGTTTAACATTTGAAAGATCATTTCATTGACACCAATAGAACTAAACTAACATGTTTTCTTTGTACACAGCAACATTTATGAAAGAGAATGGTTGATGTAAGCGTATGTCAAAAAACTTTGTTGAAGAACAGAAAAGGATCATCTTTACACAAGGTGGAACAAGCTACTCTAACAGAGGAAGGGAGCTACCATGGGTTAGTGCTACATCTTCTTACACAACAGTTAAAGACAATAGCACAGTATATAAAGGCTAATTCATAACAGTATAAAAGATGTGAACAATGACGCGTGTATGTCGTTTTGTCAACTGAATCTATCTTTGTTTTTACGCAGCAGTGGTAGTATGTTGTGTTTATTTATCTCTATGGGCCGTATTCACAAAGTATTTTACCCTTAATGACATTGCAAATCGACTCACAAATCCATAAAATGTAAGTTTTTCAAGGAAACATGAACAAATTCTTAGCTGACAAAAAGGTACTTAGCACAACATTGAAAATACATTGCCATGCAAAGGTCAATAAACCCAAAACAGCACCCAAGAAAAGCTATTGATTCCTGTCTTACTTGTTATTGAAAGAAAAAAGCACACTTTAAGAGTTAGGATCCTTTTGCATTACACGCTAAAGAAGGAGTGGGGAAACATGTTTTCACGCTTCAAGATTCTTCCCACATCTGTCCGGAATCATCGAGGACCTTATGAGAGGGACTGCTGAAGGGTTGGACTAACCTGTGTAACAACTAGCTAGCGTAACACTTCTTTCATTACCCCTTATACCCATCTGCAAACTCAGCATGTGGTTATAGTACTAAAATACTTTGTGAATGTCTCTGACCTGAAAACGTGTGTAAAAACGTGTAAAAGTGAATCTAAAATGCGTGTTCGGCAGCTAAGCCTTGGCGTAGAGTCAACTCTATCGTATGTATATTGTCTGGTCGGCAATTTTGTAAGCAACACATTTTGAAAACTCACATGTCTACTGTGTGTGTATACCCTCCCTCCCCCCTTCAAGCCTTCAGCTCAGTAGTTGCGTGTTAGCAGGGATGAAAGTTACAGCCGTGGATCTCCTTCCGGTCCTTACAGCTGGCCACCTTGGCTCTCTTCTTCACCAGCATAAAGCGCTCCTGGATCCCCCCGCCGCAGGGCTTGGTACAGCCCGTCCAGCCGGACCACGGCTGCATCCGGCACCCTGTTGGAATAAACCATTGGTGTTGGAGGTGGTAAGAGAAAACCTTAGCAGTCCAAGTATCTGCTAACAGCTGGGTTGTCGAATCAACAAACCAGGGGGGACAAATAAGCAGACGCTGAGATTTGTTCTGCACTGTTTGCGTGTGAAATGAAATATAAGCGTTATACCAAATAAACAAATAGGCCTATAAAGTGCAAAAATAAGCTAGCAAGTTGTAGTTTAGGTTTAGCTTCCTAGGGCTCTGCTCCCCTTGCGCTGGCCAGAGTTACATTTTGTCTTTTATTCTCTGTCTTGCATTATTTAAACTGTACTGTGCACGTTTTCACACTGAACAGTGTGTGTCCTTTTGACAGGAACTGTTACTCATCTAGTGTGTGTGTGTGTGTGTGTGTGTGTGTGTGTGTGTGCCACCACTAACCTGGATGTTCCTCCACTGCTGCGTCTCTCCCCTGTTTTCCCCTTCGCCTTCTCTTCCCACCTCCTCCTCCTCCTCCTCCTCCTCCTCCTCCTCCTCCTCCACCTCGCTCCTCTTTTGTTTTGGCCCTGCACTTGCGGACCTTGCACTTCTTCCTCTGCACGGTCTCGGGGCAGGGGCTGCCCCCGGGCCCCGGCTCCAGCTTCACCATGCGGGTCCGAATGGTGTGGCCCTTACCGCACGACTTGTTGCACTGGGACCACTCGGACCACTCGGACACCATGCAGTCCACGGCTGCCCACCGCAGGAAGACGACAGGTCGAGACACACAGAAGTCCATCAAACGTTATAATAATGATTATAACTCATTGCATTTACATAGCGCTCATCAAGACACCCAAAGCGCTTTAGAAAGTGAGTGTGTGTATGTGGTAGTGATGCATGGCAGCCAGTATGCGCCAGAATGCTCACCACCTAACTCAAGTGATGGCTAAGTGTAGGTGTTAGGTTAGAGGTGCTTAAGTGTAGGTATTAGGTTAGAGATGCTTAAGTGTAGGTATTAGGTTAGAGATGGTTAAGTGTAGGTATTAGGTTAGAGATGATTAAGTGTAGGTATTAGGTTAGAGATGATTAAGTGTAGGTATTAGGTTAGAGATGGTTAAGTGTAAGTATTAGGTTAGAGATGGTTAAGTGTAGGTATTAGGTTAGAGATGCTTAAGTGTAGGTATTAGGTTAGAGATGGTTAAGTCTAGGTATTAGGTTAGAGATGATTAAGTGTAGGTATTAGGTTAGAGATGATTAAGTGTAGGTATTAGGTTAGAGGTGGTTAAGTGTAGGTATTAGGTTAGAGATGATTAAGTGTAGGTATTAGGTTAGAGATGGTTAAGTGTAAGTATTAGATTAGAGATGGTTAAGTGTAGGTATTAGGTTAGAGATGGTTAAGTGTAGGTATTGGGGTTAGTGATGGTTAAGTGTAGGTATTGGGGTTAGTGATGGTTAAGTGTAGGTATTGGGGTTAGTGATGGTTAAGTGTAGGTATTGGGGTTAGTGATGGTTAAGTGTAGGTATTAGCTTAGTGGTGCTTTAGTGTAGGTATTAGGTTTGTGACGGTTAAGTGTAGATATTCGGGTTCAGAGATGTCAGCTGTGTCTGTTTAGACTTTTTGAAACTGAACATTTTTAAAGTGTAAAAAGGAAGGCTGATTGGCTTACGGCATTCAGGCAGCATGCACTTCTCGCTCTGCTCCAGCTCCTCCGAGCAGTCAGCAGGGTTGGATTTGAGCATTCGCTGGCGCGTGCGCATTCCCACGCCACACGTCACGCTGCAACCTCCCCAGTCCGACCACGGGGACAGCATGCACGGCGCCGCATCTGGGATCACACACACAGACACACACACACGTACACACAGACATGCACACACAAACACACACGCACACACAGACACACACGCAGTCACAGACACGCACACACAGACATGCACACATACAGATACACATGCGGACACACACACATACACACACACTAATATGTTATAGCACTCTAGGAATCCAGGTTTCTCCAACTGTGAGAACTTCTGTATGTTTACACGTCTACAATTTACCAGTCAGCATTGATGCTATCATAAGCAATGGTAGCCCAGTGAAATTGCTTCTGCTACAATTCCTTCTCACCGCAGTCTGGCATCATGCATTTGTCCACCTCGAGCACCTCCGCTTTACACATGGATCCATCCAGAGGAGGCATCTTCACCATGCGCTCTCGCCTTCTCATGCCCAGCCCACAGGTGGTACTGCAGGGGTCCCACTCGCCCCACTCTGTCACAATGCAGCTGCTGGGAGCTGACACACGCACATACGCAAACACACAAACACACATCATTATCATAACTAACTCTTGCTCAATGGCTAATTATCTGTGCCACTGTTGAGAAATATGAATAGTGTATCATCTTTTTTCTGAACATAAATGTGTCTACTACAGTATTGCATAACTGTTGGTACATTACATTTACCTTGCAGTATTACAAGTGTTTAAATACTCCTAACGTGCACCTCAGCCCCATAACACCCCAGCTATTGAGCAAGACTCTTTTCTGAACGTGAGCTGCCTACATATGACCAGCAGATGGTAGCATTTCCCTATTTTCCTGTCCTCCTCTCGGGGCCACTCTTTGCTCCTCAGTATCAGTGTAGGCAGGGTAGTGAAAACAACGTGGGCCGTTTTTTGGTAGTGAAAAACAGCCCGCGACTTTGAAACAGACCTGCCAAAACCCATACAGTTCCTAAATACATACATTATAATGTCTTAATTTGAGTAAAATCTAATAAATCTATAACCATTGCATTTTATCACAAATGTGTTATTTAAAGACAATAAAACAAGATTTTGCCCCATTTATTTCTTAATTACAATACAGATAACAGCTGTATCTGTCCTAGGCCTACATTAAATTGCAAACCTTAACCTCCTTGGCAACTGCTACATCTGGGCTGCTGACTGTCATCCAGCACCAAAGGTGGTCTGCACAATTGTGCCATTTGTTTTACATTTGGTAACATTAGTTTGGAGTGCTCATTGTAAACTAAATGTAGACAAAAAAAAAACGGTGACAGTCTACTGTAACACATCCAGGGGACTCACACACACTGTAAACATCCAGTCTACTGTAACACATCCAGGGGACTCACACACACTGTAAGCATGCAGTCTACTGTAACACATCCAGGGGACTCACACACACTGTAAACATCCAGTCTACTGTAACACATCCAGGGGACTCACACACACTGTAAACATCCAGTCTACTGTAACACATCCAGGGGATTCACACACACTGTAAACATCCAGTCTACTGTAACACATCCAGGGGACTCACACACTGTAAACATCCAGTCTACTGTAACACATCCAGGGGATTCACAGACACTGTAAACATGCAGTCTACTGTAACACATCCAGGGGACTCACACACTGTAAACATCCAGTCTACTGTAACACATCCAGGGGATTCACAGACACTGTAAACATGCAGTCTACTGTAACACATCCAGGGGACTCACACACACTGTAAACATCCAGTCTACTGTAACACATCCAGGGGATTCACAGACACTGTAAACATGCAGTCTACTGTAACACATCCAGGGGACTCACACACACTGTAAACATCCAGTCTACTGTAACACATCCAGGGGACTCACACACACTGTAAACATCCAGTCTACTGTAACACATCCAGGGGACTCACAGCACTCTGGGTTGACCACGCACTTCTCCGTCTCCTCGGTGTGGAGCTGGCAGAGGGAGCCGTCCTCAGGGTACTGCTTGACGTAGCGCTCCCGGGACCGCATGCCCATGCCGCAGGACAGGCTGCACGCCGACCAACCGATCCACTCTGACATCATGCAGGCGGACGGCTCTGAACGGCAGGGGGAGGAGACACGGCAAATAGTGAGCCTCCTGCGGGTCCAGCTTACGTCTGTATGTGAGGACATCTGCTGGACAAGGGACAGCCTTGTGGTCCTCAAGGGTTTCCTTTTCCTTGCTTATTATAATGACATATGATAACGAAGGGCCGTATGGATGAGGAGGACCATAATCATTTATCACTGAGCAAAATAATATATTTTTTTATTGATAATTTTTATGAAGGGACATTTGCCAGCCATATGTCCCTTTATAAAATAATCAATAAAAAATGATTATTTAGTTAAAAAAGCCCCAGCCTGTCTGTGTGTGTGAGGTTGATGGTTTGTTTGTCAATCTGTGGTGTGTGTGTGTGTTTGTATGAGTGTGAGGTTGAAGGTTTGTTTGTCAACCTGTGGTGTGTGTGTGTGTGTGTGTGTGTACTCTGTAGTGGAGCCTCAGAGTGGCAGTCCTGAACATTGTCAAATCCACTCAATGGAAATAGCGAATGGTGAAGTCTCTCGGCGTTGGCAGAGATTGGACGTAAACACAACGTAGAGGTTTGTGTTCATGCTTTTTGGACTGAGCCTCAAGCCAAAGTGAAGTCTGTTGACACAGGATTTTAATCCGACTTTCAGCCGATACAAATTGGAACAACAGAGAAGTGAGTGGAGGGAGAGGGAGAGGGAGAGGGAGAGAGCGAGAGTTAGCGAGAGAGACAGAGACAGAGAGAGAGAGTTAGCGAGCCAGCGAGAGAAAGAGAGAGAGAGACAGAGAGACAGAGAGAGAGAGAGAGCAGTCAATTAAAGTCGAAGAAGAGAGGGAATGGGTGGGGAGACACAGACCAGACAGACAAAGAGGTTGTCAAAAAAGTTGGAGGGAAAAGAAAACCACTGGCTTGGATAACTGCCAGCCCAACATGTTAGGATGATGCACCGTCGACTTCATTATTTGTCTACTGATAAAGTAGACAAAACACACAGACACACAGACACAAACCCACGCACATACACAGACACACACAACAAAAGGGGGAGCAGTGCTGGAAGCTATAGTTTTCTTTTAAAGGAGAGGCATGTCCTGCCTTGTCAGAGAGACTAGACCTTGGCTGTCACGGGGGAATTGACCAAAACACTCCTGGCAATACAAGTCTCTCCCACCACCACCAACACCCTTATCACCCCCATCTGTCTTCCTGACGAATTAAGCATTCATCAGTATGCTTTCTTTACCTAATTATCATATCATAGCCATAATGTACTGCCCTCTGTTATTGTGATCACTAATATCTGCCTTGTTTTAATTCAAAGTCTTCAAGTACATGACCTCGTCAGTGTTCAAAAGACCAGCCGACTTATTAGCGCCTTTACTATGTCTCCTTCGTGTCTGCATCCATCCTTGCGTGTATCGGAATTAGAAACGGTTTATTCAAGTGACGTAGTGGATACATCCCTCTGTGATATGTCGTGGTTATTCAACCCCTTTTAGATCCTGTTGTCCATTCCTTTAAGCAAGGCATCACACAACACAACAAAAATCGACATACGGGGAATGTGCGTGTATGTGTTACTATAAACCGCCGCTAGATGGCCCCGTTCCTCACCCTCCAGGCTGCATCCGGGAGCCATGCATGGCTGGAAGTCCTGCGTGTGGGGACAGGCCACTGCGGGGTCCAGCTGGGCCTTCAGCATCCTCTGCCTCATCCTGCGGCCCTTGTCGCAGGTGGCACTGCTGCAGGCAGACCAGGGGGACCAGGCCGAGTAGATGCAGGTCTCGGGGGCGTCATCTTCTGGGGGGAGGAGGAGAGGAGAGAATGAAAGCAGGAGAAGGTGTGGGGGGAGGAGGGAAGGAGAAGAGATAAGGATAGAAGGAGAACAAGGAGAGAGAAGGAGGAGAAGAGATAAAATGAGAAGGAGAAATCAGAAGGGGAGGAGAGGAGGAGAGAAGAGAGAAGAAGGGAGAAGGAGGAGAGAGAAGAGAGAAGATAGGTGAGAGGAGAGAAGGAGGAGGAGAAGAGAGAAGCGAGAAAGGAGAAAGAGGAGAGAAAAGAGGGAGGCAAGAAAAGAGAGGGATGCGAGAAAAGAGAGAAGGGAGAAGGAGATAAAGGTCAGTAAGGCCATGGTTTTCTGTGCTGGATGGCCACCAGCATCAGGGTGCAACCCGGTACACTGCCTCGAGTGTGTCTGGCCAGGACTACTTTCACACACTCATGGCCAGCTCGGTTCATCCCTCAAAACATGACTTTGTTGTATCAAATATACTATTCCTTTCAAAATCACCCACTCTCTATATCAATAAGATTCCTGGAGATTTTGATATCCAACCCAAACCATGTCAGACTCCTCACAAACATCAGCTCAGCCATAAACATTTGAGAGAGAGAGACACCAAGAGCAACAGAGAGAGAGACACCAAGAGCAAGAGACAGAGAGAGACACCAAGAGCACGAGAGAGAGACACACCGAAGGCACGAGAGAGAGACCTCATGAGAACACGAGAGAGAGAGAGAGAGAGAGACAGAAGCCAACTGAGAAAGTGGTTGACACAGGAGATGAGGAAACAAAGAAGAGCTATCTTTACAATTATGTTTTTTTTCCGGAACAAGACAATACATCCCAAATCTATGTTTATTAGTATGAGCATGCAAGAATAAGTAAGTGAATGAGTAAGCGTAGGGCGCAATGGATTCAAGCATTTCGGCTCTCCTCTTCCCTGTCTGGATCTGTCTGTTACTGGCAGAGCTGTCTGGACACCGAGCGTCGGGTAACTGTCAGGACATGGTGTCCACGCTCCATAACATAGTTGTGTTGGGTGTCAACAGTGTTATGCCCAGTGCCCCAGAGATTAAGACAAATTACTGGAGAGGGTGGAAAGTTTTGCGAAATCGTTGTTGAGCGGCTACACCATGCACACAATCATACGTACAGCAGGAATGTTTCACAATTAGTGGGTGCGATCAGACAGTCCTCCATCTTCTTCTATACTGTTTGGGAGCCAGAGACATCGTAGAGAAGTGTGAGTGTGTGTGTGTGTGTGTGTGTGTCACACCTTTCTCCTGCTCCTGCTGTCCAATGTCGGCTACGATGTCATCCACTGTGTCTGGCACGGTATTACACTGCTCTCCCTGGGAACACACACACACACGCTCAAAGTGTTTATATGGATGACACATCATATGATGATAATCATTCAAGGTGAATTTCAACAAATTATTATTTTAAATCAATATGCTACAAATAAGTCACTTACATTTTAACTGGCAAACATTACACAAGGCACACACATGAGCATACACACACACACACACACACACACACACACACACACACACACACACACACACACACACACACACACACACACACACAGTGGCATGTACCTTCCTAGCAATCCTTTCCACCACCACCCTGGCCAGCGACGCCATGGGTCCTCCCTGGGGGTCGTAGAAGGGGCTCTGGGGGTGGTCCAGACTGCTCAGGGGGCGGATCCTCTCCTGGGGGACCGTCGGCTTGTTGGGAGACTGACACAAACGAACAAACACACCAACAAACAAACAAACAAACAAACAAACAAACAGATTGGCACGTTTTAGCATGATCATATAAGCCGATGGTCGTTATGTGTCTCTTGAGCATCCCCCGAGAGCTCATCTTAACGAGTGAAGTACTTTTCAAGTACATTTCAACTCCTCATACCTGATCAGGAATGCAAATAGCAACAAGTGGTAATCAACACTCTCGCTGAAGTTGAAAGGTTGAATAGGATTCCTTTTTTGTTAAGACAGTGCATGAGGATGTACTAATCGGGCGGATGATTTTGGTTGTATTCATTTTTGGGGATCAGTGTTTGCAATCATGAGGACTCAATGGTGGAAGCTGTGCTAATCAATGTTATTGCAATCAGTGTGTGTGTGCATGTGTACTCAGTATGTGTTGAAATGGGACAACTGCAGTCTTTTCCTCCGTCATTAACGAGAGATGGCTAATTTCAGAGAGGGCAGTGTGCCGCATGGGGGGGGGGGGGTCCTCATTAGAAGTGTAGAGACCAAGCAGTGGGTAGGCTAGGTGTATAGCACTAAACACAGCCCTCCGACACAATTAAGAGAGAAGCCCCACTGAGCTCAGCCCCTCTGCCTTGAAGGAACGCTTACAGGAGACAAACTGTATCTGATATATTGGTAAGAAGAAAACGTTTCGTACATGTTAGTTACTTTAATTTGCTTGCTGTGAAGTTCCACTTTTAAATGCACCTGTAGGACGCAATTACTGAGACACAGACACAATTTAGAAGCCTTGAACGTGCCTGCCAAGAATAAAAAAAACGGGGAATGTGATGTTCAGGTTCGTGCCAACTGCACAGAGACATTGGGAGGTGAATACATTTGGCCATCAACCGTTTCTCTGGTAGCTGTACTTATTATAAAGTATACAACTATAATTGTATTATAAATACTATAATCCATACGGTTACTGCTGTAAGGGATAGGAGATGAAGGGGTTGGACCCAGTTCATTTATGTTTTTTACTAAAACTTTAATCTGAACAGTTAACAGTTAGCAGTAGCAGATTGATGACTCAAAAATATAACTTTCTTAGCTTTCATATATATATATATATATATATATATATATATATATATATATATATATATATATATATATATATATATATACACACATACATACATATCATGGTTCTCAATAGACACAGCTTTGACCGTATTGTCAAAGATGTGTAGTTTTATGATCAAATAATCGTAAATCAAAAATGATCATAGAACTTGAAAAGTGGTTTGTACATTGTGCAAAGTTTCAATGAAATTGCACCGCAGCCCTAGCGCTATTCAAGAGGCACATGTCGAGGCACTGGCGGTTATATCAAAAAGAACACCTAAAATAAAACCATTTAAAAATGTATTTCAAGTGGGTTATCAGATGGATGGTAAATGACAAAGGACATGTCAATACCGCGACAAAGCATGAAAAAAGGGGTGTGACCAAATTTGTTAGGGTGCCACCAAATGAAAAACAATGTTAGTCTTTAGCCCTGCTACATATATATTACAATAAAAAATTTATACTTATACTATACATATGTATGTGTTCATGTCTATTGTCTATAATATAATAATAACATAAACACATTTGTTCAGATTACCACCGTTGCTATCATCAGTTAGAAGTATGACTGGGTTTATGTGACATATTCTACGTGAAACAGATTCTAGACTTTCTATCCAACAGCCATCTAGCATAAGGTCTGCTGTTTGATTGATCTTACAATGTATCATTGAGCATTTATCTAACACTGCTTTGTTAAGACATCCATGGGATCTGGATGCCTGTCTCCTTTAGACTGCAGCAGCAGCTGGATTAAAAACAACGATCTACTAAAGACTACAAAGTCAGAAAGTATCAGACATTACCCGTTCTCTTTGTGCTTTAACCAATCACCCAATCAACTTTCCCTGTTTCACATACTCACCGAGCGTTTTGGATGGGTTCCTTCAGTGTGGCTGAATGAGACCATAAACTAGACATGTACAACAATCACTCATTAGAAAAGTAGGACGACCAGAGTCGTTTGTCGTGCCGGAACAATAAATTATTCTCTTTGTAGTGACAGCATCCCCCTGCCCTCCTGCTGGGGCTACCGCATGCAAAAATCCATTGGAAATCATTAAAACAAAAATGTTGCTGCAGATAAGTTAGCCCTCTAAATAATACACCTCTAGATAACATGAAACAGGATATGATTTATGTAATAATAATAATAACAATAATAGGTATAATAATAATAATATTATTATTATTATTAATACAATTTCATAATAAAATAACCGTTTCTCTGGGGAAATCTTTTTTTCCCCATGGATATAAACTTGTACTTTATGATCAGGCAGAAATCCCCCCCCAAAAAAAGAAGAAAAAAGCAACAGAAACACGATGGTTTTAACAAAGCATACCAGTAGAATCGTATGCTTTTCAGCCTCAGAGCGGCATTGTTTGTTCTCCTATGTGCGTAATATAGATTGAAAGCATGCCTGCTATTGTAAGTGGTGTACAATAGACAATACAATACTCTTGAGAGTGACCATAAAGACAATACGGTGAATTTTGACTAGGTAGGTATGTAATAAATTACTTTGCTGCGCACGGTGCGAGAGCAGTTAGTCCTTGAAAACACACTTAATAGCACACAAGCGCATTAATTAAACCAGACCCAAGGAAATGTGCATCCAGACAGTGGGTCATAAACTGCACCGAAGCAAGCTTTATGTTGTTGTTTTTTTGGTTTGTAAGAACTGCTCTTTGTTGTTGTTTGTTTACTGCTCTCTCTCTCATGAAGCTATACTCTACTCATTTATTCATGAGGGGGGTTTTCTGCCCAACAGTTAGAAATATGTAAACAAATTGCTTGCTTAGGAGGCACCAGAGAAGTACAGTTAAAGAATGAAAACTTGCTGTTATGAGGTGACAATCTTTAGTTTCAATACGGATGGGCTATTTTTCTGCACTGGAAAATCACACGCGACCATTGGAGCCCTCTCTGAAGTGGGCTCTAATGGAGAGGCATTGAAAACGGCATGATACGGATGACATGCTGTTGATACAACATATTGAACCAGATTGTGAGAGTGGTCGTCGGCTGGAGCCTTTAACATATGGTTCAGTACACGCAGCTCACTGCAATGCACTTAACACATGTTCCAGCACAAGTGACCCATTGGGAAACAAAGCATCTTTCCTTTTATTTGTTATCCTCTGTATTTATATATACCTGGGGTACATTTGACTCTGAGAATCATTAAAGCTGAATCAATTCATTAATGACTTAAGGGCTGGAGATTAAATTATGTATTTTGCTTTGTACAAAAAATAACAAGATACTAAGCATGTTATGTATTGCACTTTGTGTGCATGCAGCATCCTTTTAGCACAGTTGCACTTAAAGCCTACCACTATCCCATGAAAGGTTATTGATCAAGATAGAATGCATTCTGGATACTACTGCTGGTGCAATTACAACTAATACTATGACCAACAATAATAATACATAGTATCAACTAATATCACATCAAACCACACACACAAAAAGCTTCAAATGGATACATAAAGAGATCCATAAAGAGAAAGGTGGGGTATGCAAGTGTCCCAGAAATGTGCATATTAGCAACGTTTTTAACTCTCATTCCACAAATGTTGACTAATCCTACACAGAGCATAGCCCACCAGAGTAAACCGTCTCCATACCGACAACGCACCTCGTACGTGACACCGCTGTCGGTGCCCGCGTCCCAGGGCACCAGGTCCGCCTCCATCCTCTGGACCCAGCCGCACTCCTTGGTGCAGAGGTCCTCCTTGGACAGGCCCACGTTCCAGTCGGGGCTGGGGCCCAGCATGGTGAGGAACGACATCAGGTGGTGCACGCGGTCCACCGAGAACTCGGCTGAGGGGGCCGCTCGCCTAGAGAAGGGGGGGGGGGGGGGGGGGGGCCCGAGGAGAACCAGGAGTCACATGATGACGTTGACTGGTACCAGTATTCAGTACCAGGAACACCCCGTAGCAGTACCAGTATGCTATACACGGGCAGAATAGAGGCCCAGGCAGAATAGAGGTAGAATAGAGGAGTTTGTGCATTGCATTACTATTGACGGATTCAATTTTGTGTTGGACTGTTAAACTCCCCATCCGATGTACAGATGCTCTTTATTGGCCACATTTAAGCAGCGGTAATTGCACAGCGTTTCAACAAGACCGCTATTGGCTTTATTATAGCGGTAAATTATCTAGGAGCAATATGTTCGCAGTTTATAATTGAGCAATATTTCTCCATAACAGTGAAATAACTTTAACGAGTGCAAAATGATTGATGCATGTAGGTAAACCCAAGAATGTAATTGTGTTTGTGTCTTTGTGTTTGTGCTGTGTATTCTCAATCTGGAAATTAACGGGTACCATAAATACACAACTTCAGGTCGAGAAAATGCTTTTAACAAAACAACTTGTGGACATAATAAGTGTGTAGGTGTTAATGTGTGTGTTTATTCTGTGTGCACACTTATAACTTCTAAAATAGCACATAACACGTTTGAAGGGGTAATTGAACAGGTGTTTGGTATTCAATCATTTTTTGTGTGTGCGTGTGCGCAAGTGTGTGTGTGAGTGCGCATATTGACCTGATATATAGTGCAGTTAATAACCCTCTTGGAATATCTTTTAAATATTAATTTTCCATTAAACTGTGTAAACACTGCATTGGTTAATAGCTCTTTGTACAAGGTGTAAACAAATAAACACAACTTTGTTGTAACAGCCTAAAGCTGATCCAACCCCAACTTTATTGTAGACTGAGCTCTTAATTCAGTATTTAGCTAAACACATGGCTTTAATCAACCACCAATTTCTTTGAGCAGCACTGTCTTTCACATCAACATTGAACTGAAATACTCACAGATTGAGGGGCTGCCATGCAGGCCACTGAGCCTTAGTTTTAATCACAGTCAGTACTTCATCTGCCTGCAGAGAGAGAGAGAGAAAGAGACAGAGAGAGAGAGACAGAGAGAGAGAGAGAGACAGAGAGAGAGCGAGAGAGACAGAGAGACAGAGAGAGAACAAAAGAACAAGAGAGAGATTAACACATAGTGGAGGCCATACGTGGAGACGGAGGACAACATATTGACCATGAAAAGGTCAAAATGGACTAAATGGATGAGAGGCCTCTTTCAGGGAAGCCTTGAAATGTTTGAAAAGGCTGAGAGAGACAAGACAATACATGCTGTATACCTCCAGTCCACACAACAGCTGGAGGAAATCTATGATTGTAAACATCCTACTGCACAAAACACTCCCAGGGCCAGCTCAACCCAAGCAATCATGGCTTCTCTGTAGGATGGCCACTTAAACATACAACAATATCTTTTTTTTTTAATAAGGATGAATGCCTGCATGCACGCATGCACACATGCACTCTGGACTTCCCCACATCTCAAGGTCTCTTCTCTCTCAGCACTCTGTGTGGAAAACTGAGGCAGACAGGAACACACAACACTGACAAACAGAGTCACAAAGACATCCACATCCTGTGAAGTATACAAAGACCCACATTGCGTGTGAAGCAGACAGACAGACATGCATGGCCACCCTCAAACCGCCTGACAGAAAAGACAGACGTCAAAGGACCGACACACACTGCCAAAAAAACAAACAAAAAACAGCCCCTCCTCCACCCAAAATAAAATAAAACATACCCGGATAGAATGACAAAATTGCAACACCAATGTAGTGAGACCGAGAGACACGTGGGAAGAAGGAAATGTGGCAGTTTGGTGGAGACTACTACTATTAAACCTGCTGCTGAACCACAAGATATCTGGTTGCTGCTAAACCACTGGGTATCTGGCTGCAGCTGATCCACTGGGTATCTGGCTGCAGCTGAACCACTGGGTATCTGGCTGCAGCTGAACCACTGGGTATCTGGCTGCAGCTGAACCACTGGGTATCTGGCTGCAGCTGAACCACTGGGTATCTGGCTGCAGCTGAACCACTGGGTATCTGGCTGCAGCTGAACCACTGGGTATCTGGCTGCAGCTGAACCACTGGGTATCTGGCTGCAGCTGAACCACTGGGTATCTGGCTGCAGCTGAACCACTGGGTATCTGGCTGCTGCTGAACCACTGGGTATCTGGCTGCAGCTGAACCACTGGGTATCTGGCTGCAGAAGCGATGACCCAAGGAATGATGGCGGCAGGGAAGGAAAGAACGAGAGGAAGAGAGATTGATAGACGTGACTCAGATAATAAAAGGAAATATGAAAGTAAAAATGAGGACACACACATACATAACCTACAAATAGAAACGTTCTTAAAAAGTGTATTCTTATACTGTATATGTTGATATATATGAGTTGGGTTTGTAACGCCTCAGAGAGGAAGACATTACATAAGGGAGGGAAAGTAGTGAAGCAGATAGACGGAGGACAAAGAACAAAGGACAGAGAGAGCAAGAGAGAGAGAACATTTATTTTGGGCTCTAAAGAACCTCACAAAGAATTGTCCTTTTTTATTTTATTTTTTATTTTTCTACATTGAGGGAGGCTATATTGGAGTTGTATTAGTAGTAGAAGTAGTGCATTGTTGTTTTTGCAGACCCAGTTAAAATAAAATAAAAGAATGGCGGATACTCTGGGGAGGTATGTTGTAAAAAATATTAAATAAAGTCCACACTCCCTTAATGCAAATACACTTGCATGAGGAGCATGTGGAACAGATGGAATGCTGGGAAACTACGCTGTAATTCACACCGATAATAATCAGTGCTTGGGGCGACCTGAACACCTGCACTGCCAGACACCGTAGACCGTAGCTCAGCATTGGGCACGGGGAAACATGGTGGCAGTAGCTGTCGAGTTTGCCTTGGATACTCAAAGAGATGCGGATTCAGTCAAAAACATAAGGCAAGCGTAATTGTTGGGGTTAGGCAAGTAAAACCTGGCCAGTGTGTGACAGCCAAACGCTTTAAACCTGAGCAACCCCCCTGTAGTGGATATTTCAAAGTTTGTCCTTTTGTTTCTGATGTCACTATAACCACTCTCACGGCCTGATGGATGTTTGTCCCTAACTGAATCCAAAATACAATGTTCAATAATAATTCCCAGAGGGAAGTTCTTGAAGTTGAATAATTGTATTGTAGACCGTAGATGAAATCAAAAAAGATACTGTTGAATAAACAAAGTCTTATATCACTGCATGTGAGCAGGGGGTTCAGACTGTGCTCCTTCACAGGCCACACCCAGTAGGCCCCAGCCTCTACCTAAAGACTCCTTCTGCTGCCTGTAGAGAGACGGGACCCAAAAAGGAACGCATACAAACCAACCACAACTTGAGATCAATTGATAAGTATAAAATTAAATACATAAATAAGTAAATAAATAGGATTCTGGCTCCTACATCCCCAAACATAATATTTGGGCCTCAATAACTAAGTCTTTATTCAGAGTACAACCGAGGCTCATGTGGAAATAAAGTGTATGAAAGGTTTTTACCATATTGGCTTTCCCAGAACCTGAGTGATTTCTGTAATTAGCATGAGGCAGCTATTAGAGCAACATCTTAGTCACTGCATCAAAATTTAGCCTTGATGGCCACCAGACAGACAGACAGACAGACAGACAGACAGACAGACAGACAGACAGACAGACAGACAGACAGACAGACAGACAGACAGACAGACAGACAGAGACACACACACACACACACACACACACACACACACACACACACACACACACACACACACACACACACACACACACACACACACACACACACACACACACACACACACACACACACACACACACACACACACACACACACCTCAGCTAGTCATTTATCAAGCAGCTGCAACATGGGTTTGTAGCCAAGAGCTAGTCTGTATCATCTGTCCAATTATATTGTAATTTACTTGTCCCTCAGGCTTTAGGCTGTAATTGTACAAAATACCAACCTGTGCTCTGCAATAATCATAAGAACATATTTGGAACAAACACTAGTGATATCTTCATCCCGAAGCGACTAAGTATTTGTGAGAGCAATATGGGATATTTCATTTTCTTAACTTAATATAACTATCTGTCCAGTGTTTTAATTTAATAATTCATGGCTTGACACAAAATCTTGTGATCAAAAATATCAACAAAATATTTTTCTTTTTGAATTATATCGACTGATGTGCAGTGCCTATTTGTGGTGTTTTTGGATTTCTAGCCAAGTCTATACTTATAATTATATTTACTTTCAGAAAAACAGAGTTTTTCTGAATGTTATATTGTATTATACTGTTGTGTATTAACGAGTGCCGTGGAACACTACAGAAAGAGAGGATTTATAATTTCACACATTTTTGTCTATCCATCCGTGTCTGACAGACGTCCATGCATGTGCATGTTTCCATGCAATATAGGATAACAGCGAGATCATTAATCACACTTGTGTCTGGTTCAACATGTGACCCGTTCTCTTGAGGAAACACTGTCACCACTGGTGTACATTACCATGTCTCCCCCGTCAACAGCATACAATTTGTTTTTATTACATTCGAATTAACAGTCACGCTTCATAAGTCCACAGATGAGGGATCACTAACCGACGCGTACAGGTTTGGTTTATGGATATAGTCTGCCAGGCATGATGCTTACGGCGCAGTAGAGAAGCACTCCGATACAGGTGCACGTGCAAGCTTGGAGCAACGCACACAGGCGTATGGGTAACACTTAGCAACAAGGGTACATTAACTATTTATAAACATTAGTTTATGCAGTAGCATTAGCATAGGTGTTATGGTTAGTGGTAGTATTAAATAATGTATAAATGAAACCTTAGTGAACATGAACATCTTTACCTTATTTAACGTGTACACCATTAGTAAACTAATGGTGAGTAAATGAGTAAATTATCATTAGACCATTAACTAACTGTTAATTAACTTTTAGTTAATGACTGATACAGCATTTACTAATGTTAATGAATGGTTCGTTAATGTACCCTTATTGTCAAGTCTTACCTACATATGTACATGCGCACATGTCTACACGAACCAAAGGGAATGGACACAACGACAAAGGAAACACACAAAACAGGTGAGTAGATTAAAAAGAGAAATAAATAGAGACATATCAGCAATAATCACCTGGACACCCACAACACCAACATCATTCTCAGTGGTACGTTCTGGCCTTTTTATGGTTCTTTTATTGTCGTCAACCTCACTTAAGAAAAGCATATGCCTAAATGCATATGTAAGAAAAGAATAAGGGTGATTTACAGTATAATAAATTAATAAATGGTAAAATAAATAATCAACCAAAAAACGTCTATATTAAAAAAACAAGACGCACAAATAAGACGAGCTTCAACATGGGTGAAAGGGGTGTTTCAATGTCTTTCACTTCATATTTGTATCTGTCAGCGCGTAATTCATATCTGTAAGTGCGTTATTGGCGAACACAAACTTGGTATTTAACGGTAGAAAAGAGTCTGTTAAGGTTTCAAATCAACACCGTGTAGACAGCAGAAATACTTAATTATATACGTTATTAAAATCCCCTTCTTAAACCCCAACCAAGTTTTCTGAGGTTGAATATCTCTGTAATGAAACAGGAAACAAGGCATAACTCTGCCCCTTGCAGACTTGGTTTACAGGCCCATGCTCTGTGTCATCTCCCCCCAGAAGTTCTGCTATAACGTAGTAAGACTGCTGGATCTCAGATTAAAGACACCATGATGTGAAAATTGACGTTTTCACCTTGTGAGTTCACTTTCATTCTTGATATTGTTCAAATATTCAACAAAGTATGAACACAACAATCCGTTTATTATCTATTTTTCATCAAAATCGGATAAGCATTATTTCCTCTTCTGTAAAAAAACCCACTTGTCCTACATTTTGTCTGGCGCAATTATGCGTTTTGTATACAATTCCTGAAATATATATATCATGTTTTTGTTCTTACAACCTAGGAGAATATATTGTCCTCCAACGCCACAGTGTTAGAGGAGGGCAGCACGAAGAATGAAGAGGCACAATCTTGTAATAATTGCTTTGGCCTTCGACTGGTCGAGGCCACGAGTGACTAGGCTGGAGGCTAAGTGCTACCCTCACGTCGAGAGAGAGAGAGTGAGAGAGAGAGCGAGAGAGCGAGAGGGCGAGAGCGAGAGAGCGAAAGAAGACTAGATATTAATCTAAAGTCTGATTTGTGAGACCACTGAGATACTAAACTAATACTATAGAGACACAGAGATATTCAGCTAACACTATAGAGACTCAAGAGATACTAAACTAACACTATAGAGACACTAAGATGCTAAGCTAACACTATAGAGACACTAAGATGCTAAGCTAACACTATAGAGACACTGAGATGCTTAACTAACACTATAGAGACACTGAGATGCTAAGCTAACACTATAGAGGCACTGAGATGCTCAACTAACACCAAAGGGATGCTGAGGAGAACGGGGATGTCATAGAGAGAACAGCACAGCACATCTATTCTCGCATGTAGCGGTGGTCCCGCCCAATACACGCAATCGTGTCCGCACTCTGTTGTAACAGACTGTAATTATGGTGTCATGGAAGTGGAGGACGGGAGGAGGGAGGTGTCGGTTTGGTATGTTCAACAGAAGTGATTACATTTGACGCAGAGACTGGCGTCCATTTTAAGTGACTCCGACATGGTCTGATGAGGAGGGACATGAGGAGCTGTGGATACGTTTTAAATATAGGGGAGGAATGACATGTTACATCACCCAGGTGTGATGAACCGAGGTGGGGGGGGGGGCATGGGAGACGCATCCTCCTGCTACAACAAGGACAGAAAAAGAAAGAACCATTGGAGGTATGAATGTCCCAAATTGAGATGAACAGCTGAGGCGTCCCCCAGAAAGAAAGAAATGTGGGACCGTCCGACCACATCCCAGTCCAATAGATTAGATCAACAATAAAAGCACACAAAATGGTCAAGGAATAAAAATATGAATTTACAGGGGGGAGGGAGGGGGGAAAGCATACCAAAAGCCAGCATCCTGGAGATTACGAATATTGATTTGTCATTTCTGTGGTAGTTGTGCTGCCAGGTGGCTGGGACCGTGAGCCCCAAGACAGCAGCAGCTTGGGGAGGTAATTGGGGATGTGTGAGGCTGGTGTGGATACTGATGTGTAGGGGGGGCAGGCTGCTTGGCTCTTAATCCTGAACTGACTTCCACACAGCTACAAACAACAGGTGTGGTGCTGCATCTCAGGTTGCATCCAGAGCTTTTAGTGAATACAAATTCCCAATTAGTCCCACGAGCACACACATACACACCAACACGCTCACATGAATGCACGCACACACGCAGACACGCACGTACATGCAGACATCAACGTTGTGTGCTTTTTGTAATAAAGAAATAATAGCTGTTATTAATGAAGATTGTCGAAACTGCTTAAATTGTGTTTGTATGTTTATCTCCTCTACAGTGATCTTAATAGAAAAATAGCTGGCATCCCTCTTCCCTCAATTTCAGGCAGAAACCTTCAAAACAAATCTTTGCCGTGACAAAGAATACAAATAAAAAAACAGAGAGCGAGAGAGAGCGAGAGAGAGCGAGAGAGAGCGGGAGAGAGCGAGAGAGAGCGAGAGAGAGCGTGAGCGAGAGAGAGCGAGAGAGCGTGAGCGAGAGAGCCAGCTAGCTGGACCAACAGTCTCAGCACCCCCAGCCCTTCCATCGATCTGCTTTCAGCAGGTCACCACAGCCTCAAGTTAACAACCCAGTGAAACCCAGTCGACGCTCTGTCACAACAATGCAAAATATATAAATAGTTTGTTAAAACAATGATTTTTAGAGAGGCTGGGGGACAAGGTAGGACAAGGGGGTTCATCTGTGGAGTATATTGATGTGTCTGTATGTCCTGCTTATACTGCTCATAGTAATAGATTTTCCATCATGAATAATCCATTAATCTATGGAGCTAATAATAGTATCCAGGTGAATCTCATCTTAAAATAAAACAAAAAATGGAATTTGGGAGGCATTTTGTGTCTGTCGTTTCAACAATAATATTAAATTAAAACATGAAATGACCAAAGCTCAGTCCGCCGTCCCCCAGTACCGCTCAATGCTGATGTGAAGCCAAAGCCCAGTACAAAGTGAGCCGTCCAAGCCTTTCAACATCCCAGAACCCGGAGAGAGGGAGAGAACCAGAGGGAACTGGAGAGAGAAAGAGGGAGAAAGAGGGAGGAATGGAGGGAAAGGGAGAGGGAATGTCAAGAGATGCATTGTGAATCGATCAAGGTCATTTATCACCCTCAATAATAACATATAATATAATAATAATAATAAGGCACTGCAAAGTTAGCTTCACCATCTGAATGTGTTATTCTAATTGTTGTTGATTCTTTTTCTTGCGCTACACTATCCACGTTTTGTCTTGCATTTAATAATAAATTGGTGTACTTTAAATGCCAAGACTCATGTTTATACTGTGCGTACTTAATACTCTATATCAATGTATCTAGCATACAGTATATCATATGGTTGAAGTTCTGGCTGAAAACCAACTAAAACGATGTTCCTGTGGCTTAAGGTTTTGAATTTGTCAAGCTAAATACCCTATAAACCAGGGCTGACTACCGTCTTGGAAAACACCATTAAAACAAATTACTATGTCATGAATAATTGAATAAAATCAATAAACAGTGTGTTCTGTTGTGAGAAAATAATGGCTGCCCTCAAGACAAACATCTCCCCAGGCTACATTCATGTTAAGAAATAAATAACTGTATTAATTGTATATATAATAAATTGATATATAAAATATTAACTTTATATTTCTTATATCGTACAATTACAAAAAACAAGATAAAGACTTTTAACACTCACTTTTCGACCAATACACTAAATAGCTGAAAGAAACTGAACGCTAACTGCTAAACACATTGTGTGGTGGTGTTGGGGTTAAACACAGTATGAAGAGATAGCATTAAGGTCCTCTCCTTTCTAAATGGCTGCGGTGCCTGCCGTGCACTCTCTGTGTTTCGGCGGCTCACTCTGCCAGGCAACTGCAGCCCCATCACACTCTAAAAAGACCTGAACAACGGAAAAATAACCTCCTGGACAAGAGAAGGAAACGTCTCAGGTGCCATCATCTTATTCTTTGGCTCAACGGATCCACTTGTCTCCCTGCGTTTGGCCCTGCTGAACCTCTCAGCCAATTAGAGCCAGTCTCCGAGTGCTGTCCATCTGTCAGCATCCAACCGGCATCACAAAATCCCCCTAGGAGGACTTCCTCAAGGTTGTGTGTTCACATGTGTGTGTCTGTGTGTGTTGAATGTGTGTGCATATGTGTTAGGTCCACAGCTGCACACCGATTTAACGACCTCTCAGGCTCTAATAGTGGGAATTCAAGATAGCACCAGTGTACTGTTCCCACATGGCACACACACACACACAAGCATTTGCTTGCTGTCGCCGTTCTAACTTTGGGTGAACTAAGTGTGAAATCCATAAATAGTTTGGTGGAATATATTTAAAATAAATACTCACGTACACATGCGTGCACACACGCATATGCTCACACACGTATGTGAGGGGAATGTAAAAAATGTGCCCACTGTGTACACTGTGTGCTCTGTAGACGCTAGATTACATTGCCTAGGCAATTCAACTGCATGTATGGAAAATGTGCCTTGCTATCTAGTTCACACACAGTAAATATTACCAGGAAAAAAGGGATTGCACATGCCACAGATACAAGTGGAAGGGGCAGGGTTTTAAAGCCTACAGAGGACAATCTGGTGATAAAATGGTGGCATTAGGGCTCAAAACCAGCTGACGATTAAGGACAGAGAGGAAGACTCAATGTAGAGGGCAAGTGTGAAGTCCAGGATGTGAATGAGGGAGAGAGAGAGTGAAAGAGAGCAAGAGAGAGAGAGAGGGTAGATAAGAGACTAAACTCTTTCTCTATAGGCTGGCTCAAAGATACTCATACAACAATTTAAATAATTTATGTTCAGAGAATGTCAATACTATCACACCTAAAACTAAACAAAAGAATGATGCCCATAATAAGCTCACACACAGAGAGAAAGAAAGATAAAAAGAGATTAAAAAGATAAAAGAGAGGGAGAGAGAGAGAGAGAGAGAGAGAGAGAGAGAGAGAGACAGAGAGAGACAGAGCGACAGATGATAGATGGATGTGTGTGTGTGTGTGTGTCTGCCCCTTGCCTGTCTATGCTCGGTCTGCTGCAATTTCCTGTGAAGTGGGGTGTGTATACACACAGATTAAAGTGAAGGATGATAACACCTTGACAAAAACACCCCCACACCACACACACCCCCACCCCCCCCCCCCCCCCCCCACCCCCACACACACACACAAACAGCCCCCCCACCACCACACACACATACATACACACATACATACACACACACACACACCCCCACCCCCTCACCATACACACACACACACACACACATACCCCCCACCAATTTCAACTTCAAAACCGCCTTTCCGCCTACAAACCTGTGCTGTCGCAATCAGTCTGGAGTCTTTAGACCGAAACAGACAGAGTAAACACAAGCCGGACACAAACACAGACTGAAACAATAAGAGGGAGAGAGCCAGCAGTGAAGGAAAGAGAAACATTTATTTTCCTGAAGGAAATACAAGAATAAAAGATGACAAAACAGAAGCTGGGACAGTGAAACTATCTAAGGGAATGACAGAAATGAAGCAACGGAAAGGAGAGGAAGAGAAACGAAAGGGAGAAGAGAATATATGTTTTCATCAGTCTTCTGTAGAGACTCATTTTAGGTTGAAACATGCCTTGAAAATAGCCAAGTCAAACTAAAAATACCCACCTCTTGAGTTTATTTTCTGAGAGTTGAGTGATGGTCACAGCGGCAGCTCTCTTTGTACCAGAAGAGGTTCAGAGCACATTCAGTGTCTACTGTATGTCCGTTCTTCCTCATAGCACTGGCTTCTTTCTTCCACTCTGACGGTCATTTTGACAATCAAAGGTCAGTATCACCTTTCACTTTAAAGGTAATTCAAAGTGGAAGAAATATGAATTGAAATGCATTTGTTGTTCATGAGATCAACACTCTGGAGCAATATCAGCTTGCCTCTTGCATCCAGACCCAGCAGTGATAGCATCATATGTCTGCTTGGAAAAGCCTCCCCCCAACATGTTCAGATTGTTATCCACGGATAAAGTGTAGACAACAAGACAACTTATCGTTTATAATGATCACTCACACTGCAGGTTATTTGCACTGCAGGTTATATGAGTCAGAGCTATAACTATGTTGTTGTTGTCTGTTGTAACAATCACTATGGAACAGAGAAGAAGGGGAAAAAAATACAAATAAAAATAAAGATGAAGGACCACATAATGATCTGATCTACGTTAAACTGGTCGAGGTCTAATGAGACCTCTATACCTTTTTGTTTGTCTACAGACACGTTGGCACAGAGCCAATGCGATTGGCTTGGTGGTCAGCAGGACATGTGACATTTTGCTCCGTGCTCTCGTGTTGGTCGCAGTGGGTTTGAGAGCACCTGACATTTCAGAACAAAGTCTTAACTAGCCGGGCTACGACTACTCCCCCCTCCCCCCCCCCGCTTCCACCACCATGTGCTGTGCTGAGGGAGAGTGTTCCTACCGCAGCTCTTTGGTGGTTGTGTAATATACTCCGGGATTCATTTGACATTTTCAAGCAATTGAAAATGAAGCGTTGACATTAAGAAGAACAGGGAGGGAAAAAGGTGGTATAGTTTATTTATACCACCCCCCGGAACAGGGGACATGGAGTCTGTCTTGATTGTAACCTTTTAACGCTTTTATAAACTCCATATTAAGGTGGAGAGTCTAAATTATGTTTTCTATTCATACTATAGCAATCTCCGGTATAGCAATCATCACAATATGGTAGCGCTATGCACTATAGATCAAACCAAATGACCCGCTTTTTTATTATATCCACCCCTTTCTTTGTGTGCATGTTATGTTACGTTTGAAATTCGCCCATCTGGCACACCATATATAATTAGTCATATTTTAAGCTTTGACATTCATTCTTTCAGCTGTTTCGCTTGCCTTTTTTTAACACCACTCAACATGTGAGACAGGGGAGCCCCCAAAGCATAAATCCATTGAAGAGGCGACTATGAATACCAGGAAGCACTGCGCGACAAGCGTTCCAAATTCAACTAGAGAGGCTGAGGGAATACAAAGGGGTCCTCACTGCACTCCTCTATATCCTATCCACAGCTCGGTCTGTATAGGCTGGCACAAAGGCAGGCAGCCAAAATAGAGAGGATCCAGAAACGTGCCACCAAGGTTGCGTGGAACGGCTGCATGCCATTGAGAAAGGAAAAAAATAATTTATATTCTGAGAATGTCGGTATTGTTACACCAGAGCAAAACACACAAAAAAAAAATGTGGGAGAAAAAGAGAGGAGAAACGGTGAAGGCTGGGAAAGAGGGAGACTGTGTTTCTGCCCTTCATCTGACAGGTGCCTGGGACAAGAGGCAGCAGGGGAGAGAGAGAGAGAGAGAGTTGAAGGCGTGTGTGTATATGTGGCCGTGCAAGCGCGCTTGTGTGTGTGGTCTTCATGTCCTTGACAATTTAAAGTCTAGAGTTCCTATTGAGACCTTGGTTCCACTTAAAGGAGGCGTTATCAGAAACCTATGCCTTGGAATCTAGGTGAACCGCTCAACTGACAAAAAAGCAGTTTTTCAGGCACGTTTAGACATGTCCAGAACTGTTACAAGCCAACGCACACAGACTAGCTAATGCTGAAGCACTGGTTCACCCCCAATGTGTGAAGACAGCACACACCCTCTATGTGTTGGAGAAATTACATGAAAATACTTTTTCATTTTCCAAATAAGCTGAATTACTCATGGTTTCTCCCATGCTTGATGGGTCTTGTCCAGCGAGTGATGAGTCAGATGTAGTATTTTCTGAAACAACCACACCTCAGGTCTATTCTGTGTAAAACTGTAAAATTGGCCAACCGTAGTTGTGTACATCATATCTAAAATAATGAAAACAAGTCAGGAGAACCAGAGAGTCCTTCTAAGCCACAGGGCTTAGATGGCACCTTCCGGGGTTACGGTTGGCGTCAGTGTGAAAGCAGGGGAGCTCTGGGTTCAGTCGGGCCTGCGGGTTCTGTCTGGCCTTCTGGTGGTCAGGGTCATTTGTCTTGGTCAGGAGAGCGAAAAGAGAGAGCACCAGAGGGGTGTTGTTGAGACTGTTGTTCCCACAGAGGGTTGACTCTATGCCTGGAGGCTGTGTCCTCCCATCACCACAGCTGAGCTCTCTCTCTCTCTCATGGATGGTTGGGATTCTCAGCTAATGCAGGGATTACTGACCCGCACTTGCTTCCCAGCTCCTTCTACAGCAGGTCTCTCTCTCTCTCTCTCACCTCACCCCAGCTGGCACCACACAACGCTGGGAGCCGATCTGCATCAGTGTGTGTCTTTGTTTTTTGTGTGGGTGTTTTTGTGTGCATTTGTGTGTGTGTGCGTGTTCGTAACGAAAGTTTGGAGAGAAGATTCACACAAGAGAGACGGACGGACGGACAGACAGACAGACAGACAGACAGACAGACAGACAGACAGAGCGATAATAACAGTGATTTATATGGTAATATTATAGTAGCAATAGGCAAAAGGCCACTAAAGAGACACAAATAGACATATTTTGAAAGCCCAGCAGTCACTCAAGATCCATCCTTTTAAAAGACGGACGGCCTTTTCCATTGTTCTCACTATAAAAACTCCAAACCATGTCACTCAATGTTTCACTCAAAAGCCCCTCTTTCAGTCTGGAGAAAACCGTCCAGTGAACTCTGTCCACTATAGAGCAGCCTATATGGAGAGCTCCGTGGCATGGCATGTGCTTGCTGCCAGAGAGGGACAGGGCCGCCAGGGAAGCCGCTAGGGGCCGTCTGTCAGCTTTAAATATCGCTGTACAGCAAGCCAAACACAAGCTGACAAGCAGCACACAGCAGACTGACGAGCCACGATGAACTGTTCACCACTGACGGCCACTGTACAGCGTTGAACACTGAATGGGAAAGAAGGAATGGATCACATTGAGCCCCCTCAACTCAACATGGGATGATGCACTGGAAACAAAACAGAAATCCACCCCAAGTAGTGCAGAGTGCATTGTGCACGATCGCACACACACACACACGTGCACACACGTACACATAAACACACCCAAAAAAGCCAGATTGGTAAAACAAAAACATTGACCAGTTGTAGATAAGCTTTTATCTCCTCATGCAGACAAATGCTCTCTCTCTCTCTCTCTCTCTCTCTCTCTCTCTCTCTCTCTCTCTCTCTCTCTCTCTCTCTCTCTCTCTCTCTCTCTCTCTCTCTCTCTCTCTCTCTCTCTCTCTCTCTCTCTCTCTCTCTCTCTCTCTCTCTCTCTCTCTCTCTCTCTCTCTCTCTCTCTCTCTCTCTCTCTCTCTCTCTCTCTGCTAACCGATTTTCGTCAAGGACCCGTTCTTCCCCCTTAGGTAGGTAGGAATCCAGTGGAAAACTGCCCCAAAAAAAACCTTGAACTTCCCCCAAGCCACAGCTAGCTCTATTGGTGAGTTCGTAAGAGCGCTGGTGTTTTACAAACCACAATCTTGCCTCCAGCTGAGACACGGCTTCCGAGGCACGGGCCCACCTGCCTGCTAACTATGCGTTAGGTGGAGAGAGCATATGCTTTACTGGGAGGGATAATGAGGGAACAGGGGGGTACAGTATAGGACATGGACACTGTGTGGATGTTAATTCCCCGCTCCATACGCTTTATGGAAATGAGAATTTCACACCATTGCCAATTCCTCCTGATAGTCATGAAGCCGGAGGAAATTGCTGTGCGTGTGTGCGTAAAAGTAAACAACCTTACTGAATTTAGAGAGGAATTTGAGCCCAATGTCTAGAAGCGAATCAAGGGAATATCCAATATCAGCAGATTAGGGGTATTGTGAACAGCAGCTGAAGTTCTGACTGAAGTTTCCGCCAATGCATCTTGTTGAGTAAGACCACCACCTCAGCAATCCCTTATTATCCAAATGGACAAATGGATCCAACAGCATTATTGTGTTTCCACTTCATAAAACGCAACAACAAAAAAAGAACAGGGTTAAAGTCTTGGTCAAATCCCAGCGGTAGGCCTACCTTCTGTCTGATTTCCTCCTCCATTTTGATGGGAGACCCCAGCTCGGCCACCTGCCGAACACCTTCACTGGCGTAGCCCCCATACTCCCATAGCGCGTACCCATCGGTGTGGGACGCCCCGATCAGGGCAGACCAGTGGTTGGCCCGTCCTGGGACACGGGTAAAGGAAGTCACATAGACAACAGAGTCACTTTGTTTTTTCATGATATTGTCATTATAATCATATGAATATGTGTGCCTTTCTAAATATTGTCATGATGTTATGATTATGATATCGATAATTTTACACTAATAATGTATATGATACTAATATTGTAGTTACTGCTCTACGTATTGTCACATTATAATAATCAGAATATTGGTTCAATGTTGAACGTTTTGCTATAAGAATGTGAACTTGTGTAGGTTCCAAATAAGAATGTCCTATAATATTAACAATAATCAAAATATTTGTTCTACTCTGAATATTGTTATATGATGCTATGATTATCTGAACATTGTTTGTGTCTCACATACTATGACATAAGAGATATCTCAATATTGATTCTGTGCTGAATAATGTTCTCACATACCGGCAGCTTGTTTTTCAAATAATATTGTGATCTAAATCTCAATATAGTTCTGTGTTGCACAGAAAATTATGATGTAATAACTCATCCCAGTATCGTTTCTATTCCGAATAATATTGTGAGGTTCCACGAATCCTAATATTGTTCCATTCTGAATAATGGCATGAGATAATAAACAGACATTGTGTGAGACGATGATTGTGATGTTATAATAATCCGAATAATGTCACGGTTTTGTAACAACAACCCCAGTAGTGTCGTTTCTGATCCGAGATAACCCAACGTTTGACTCACTGGGGTAGTCTTTGGGATGGATCTTCTCAGACCAGTTTCCATAGAAGGTGAGTCTGTACTTGGCTGTTCCACACGCACAACACTCCAGGGCCGGTGGCAGCGTGGCAACACCGGGAACATGCTCTGTTGGATGAGAGGACACACAAACCCATTTCAGTGCATATTCAGTGAGTAAATATGTGGCCACCCCCGCTCCAACACACATACACAGGCGCATACACTCACTCACGCACAAAGGCACGCAGAGGCGCACACAGACACACACAGATGGAAAAGGTTGCAAAAATCTCATGATTTTTTTTAATCAATGTCGAAGCAAAGTAATCACCAGCAGACACGCCTACACACAACAGAGACGCTTCAGTTTGTGAATCTATTGACAAACATGCAAAAAATATATAAAATAAAAAAAAAATAACCTAAGGAGGTGACTAAGGGTTTACCGTGTTGGTAAACAAGATGGCAGCCGACTAGTCAAACTCAAACACAAGAGGATGAAAGACGCTAGTCACCTTTCTCACAGAGTCGCACAGTTAGGGAACCCTCCTCCTGGAAGAAGATGACCCTCTTCTGGACAATGCTGGCCCTGTGGAAAGGATGAGAGAGAAATATACACACACACAGTGAGAGGGCACAAGATGGCTCAAGAGAGGGTGGGAAGGGAAGAAGGAGAGAAAACTAGAAGACATGGTGGCCTAAGTAAAAAAGAAAGAAAGTGAGCCGGCGATCCATTAGAGGGCTATAATGGGTGCTGCTTCCCCTCTTTTCATCCAATACTGCCATCCTATTTCTCTCTGATAGTGTGGTCTGGGTGGTAATGGTCTCACAGGGGTGTCATAATGGACATGGGCAACACATCTAGCTTGTGATGCGATTACACACACACACACACACACACACACACACACACACACACACACACACACACACACACACACACACACACACACACACACACACACACACACACACACACACACACACACACACACACACACACACACAATTGAGAGCAGGGATGTGGTGGTGGTGGTTATAGGAGCTGGCACCGGCAGGTGTAGAATCTATGATTATGATTATGATTATGATTATGAATAACAGTCTCAGCAGGATGCCAATTATTATTCATGATTTAGTGTACCATGTAGTGCACCACTTAACATTGTTTAATATCTATTAGACCCAGCTACATAGCCCTTCCAGCTAGAAGAGAAAGGTTTTGTTCGCCTCCGTTAACGGAAATAATTCCTCAGAATACAAGTGATCGTGAGAGAGTGATCACATGATTGGATATTAAAGTGTGGGCCCCCTTTCCGTTTTTTTACTCTTAATATTTCCTTTATTATATTACCGTGATTATTTTCCCCTTCAACCTCACCTAGCTGGGTGCTGTTACGGTGTAACACGGCCAACCTTATGTTTTAGCACAATTGCTCGACTGCCTGCAGAACATTTCCCAGAATGCCGTGCGGCAGCGCACGCTTTTGCATCTTTCTTTGATACTTCATACAAGAATGACGCCAACGCACTGGCAGCGCTCCACAAGTTGCGATGGCGGCCACTTGACAGTTATTGTATTTTATAGCACAACATAAAACTAGGATATGAAGTTGAACGCCACGACGGAGGGAGAGAACGGTGGGAAGAAAGGATGGCAGAGACAAGGGGCATTAAGTAGGCGTTATATTGTTATATTAAGCCCATCAATTCTACACTTACTCTGAATGGTGCAATATACCCTGTGACATGCTATGACCGCTTGAGCATGAAATTGAAGCAGACAAGTGAAATATAGTGCAATGTGTTTCCGTACGGCGGTCCTTTGATGTTGTTCTTCTGGCCACGTTCCTAAACTTACGTGAGCACTGCTTGTAAATGAAGATGATGAATGGAAAGGGAATAACTTTACCTGTAATGTATGTATGCACCATATCATCTCACCTCATGTCTACTGGTCTGGTACCATGGATCTGAGCACAACATCCTTCCAATTCTGCACACCTTCACATCTAAAGCAACTCACACCCATTCCTTGGATACTGGATGAGCATTTCTTTATGTGGTATTTCTTTAAAAGACTGGGGTCGGTCAACTCGTGTTACTAAATTATAATTCATTATTTCATTATAAGTGTTCAATTATCTTCTTAACCGGTTTGAAATTAGATACACTTTCCAAAAGATCCTAATTAATGTGCCTGCTGAAAGTAAGATTTTGAATACAGTAAGATTAAAAATGTACGCTCCTTCCCCACATATATGGTAGATTTCAAATGAAATATGATGAATATATGTTGACGACATCATCTTTACACCTCATTGGTTTTATGAGCGTAATGCCGCACTGGCCATCTATCCCTCCTCTTCCCTCCCGAGGTAAATTAGCTGAATGATCTGCATATGTTTGCATATTCAACCCAATCTTTTTTGTGGCTTTTGTGTCACAAATTGAAGTCGTACTTGTGCATAATAGTTGAGGAAGTACTAAGTGGTTCTCCCTCTTGGATGGCAGCCCTTTATTGCTCTGGCGAAGAGATCTGCACTTAGGAAGTCAACATGAAATAGCATTCAAAGGAATCTAAATCAGATGATTAGAGCAGGGCGGAACATCCCAGGAATATAATTTGATCCTTTAGGGTTTGATTGGATCATGCGAGCATCCCGTCTCAGGCTTAACATAAGAGGGAAACAGAAACCTGTTATATTAAAGGCTGAATAGTTAACCTGCCGCTGCATGTTAACGACATTTAATTCAGCTGCAGAGGAAATTACATTGATTAGATTCGGATGTAATATAACTAATACACATTTTTGGGGGACTTTTATCCCATACTTTGCCAAATAGGTGAATAATGTGATTATGGCAATGAGTCAACAAGGGAAATAAAGTCGATTCCATGGTGTTTTTTTTAAATCAAAGTATAATAATATTCTCTTTTCCAAGCAATTAAGGAAATCCGATTTGCAAGAAAAGGGGCATTTTACCACTTCACTTCAAATGTGTACAGTAAAATAACAAGATAGTCAGTAAGGTGGATATAGCATATGTTGTTAAGAGAGAGGAAGTTGTTCCCAGAGGACCACATCCCTGAAGCCTCCCCTCTCTCAGCACCTCCTCCACCTCCTGGTATACTGATCAATGTGGATTTAGTGAGATAGAAAGCAGGAGAGATGGAGGTGAGGAGGAGACAAGTGTTCTAGGAAGGGCTGTGGAAGGATCAACCATTCCTCATACGAATGGAGAACTGATCACTCAAAATGGACAACACCCTCTCTCCCACTATGCCTCTTTATCTATGTTTTTTCTGTATTCATCCACCTTTCCCACTCCATTTTATTGCGGTGTGCTGGCCCGTTGCCAGTACTTCTCCATCCACCTCACCCCTCCCCCCCTTCAGAACTAATCAAAGAAGGGCTGGTGGGCGGGCGGGGGGGGGGGGGGGGGACCTTCCGGGCTCCTGATGGGTCTTATCAGGAGATTTGGGAGATCCACAATCTGATTTGGGCTGAGCTCATCCGACCGGATACTTGGGCGCCAAAGGCTAAGGGGAGCATGGGCACACGCACGAACGCACGCACACACAAATGTACGCCCACACACATGTAGAGACAGACAGACAGACTGAGAGCACCCCTGGGGTGCTCCCAGAGAGACACGTCATGCAGGCACCAGCTCAATGTCTGAATGGGAGGCGACGTGCTGACGATCCTCGGTAGCACAGCGTCACACAACAACATATTAAACATTGTTTAATAATCATTTTTAATTGTTCCATATATACACAAACTGTAGAGCTTTGATGAGTCCATTCATAAAATCAACTGAATGGCCCAAATAATGATATTCCATTACTCCCCATTTGCACTCCACAAAAGCTGTACTAAAGTTCAATGGCCCAATACATAGTGGCTAACATTAGGATTTGGAAAGGAATTATATTTTGCATCTCAGAGGGGGTCATTGAGAAAAAGGTTAATTGTTACTATTACTGATGTACTGCTTGGTGCTCCTCTGTCTGACGTTTTAACTCATAAGGCAGGACGCGCAGCGGGTTACAGCAACGACGCCACACCTTATGAGAAAACCCCTCTTTTTGAAGTGACCAGGGTTATCTCGCGGTTACGTCAGTGTAAAAACGGTTAAGCGCAATGAAGCTTAGTTTCCATCAAATGCGGGCCTACGTCCATATAAACACAGCCATAACAAACGCACACACACACACACACACACACATTTGCGAGCGTGCACGAATGCACACTCACCCACACAGTTATCTGATGAGAATTCAGAATAGCAGCGAGACTGTCAATTTCATTCCACAGGCCGGAGGTTTTAAGTGCCAATTGAGATACGTGTTTGGTAGTCTATTTCAAACTACCTCCGTTGATGCGGCTACATCTGAGTCGAGCACAAGATAAACAGCTCAGCACCTGAAATAACTAAAAATAACATTTGCATTCAGTTGAAACAGCAGTGCCCTACAACACTGAAGCAGCTTCCGAAAATACGAGAGCAAGAGAGACGTAGAGAGAGTGAGAGCGGGAGAGAGAGCAAGAGAGAGAGAGAGAAAGAGAGAAAGCAAGAGAGAACGAAGACTGGACAGCCTCCAAGAGAGCTCCATTTTATTTGGTGTTGAGGGACATATGTTTGACGGCCGCGTGCTGCTAACAGGGTCTAGACCAAAACAATGTGGCGTGGTGTGGGATGAACCAGCGGGGGATATATTAAAACATATAGTCAGCCTAAAAGGGCCATCACCCAGTCGAAAAGACGTAAGGGCCAGGGATATGCGAGGGATTTGTGTAGCAGCAATCCGATTCCTTTATAGAGGGCTTGGGTTTATTGGGCAACAAACAAGCTGGATGGTGAAATACCAGCTGTCGGGCAGCAGGTACATTAAACGTAACAGCTTGGTGAGTGATGGACAGAGGGGAGGGTCCTACGGCCAGAGAGAGAGAGACACATAGCTTTACTTTGCCCCGTGTACACACCTCTAAATTCACAATTCGTTTTCTTTTTCTTTTTTTGTTTACTATTATTGTTTTGTTTCTCATGCTGTATCTTATTTTACTTTTGGTGCTTTGGCAATGTAAATGTAAATGTCCATGCTAATAAAGCCCGTTGAATTCTGACTCTTGACACAGAGCAGGGGAGACACACAGACAGAGGGAGAGTAGTTTTTGTTCTAGACTATTAAGGTCTATTTCTTGTGGCTGGGAAATGATAAACACTGTGTTAGCTCAACGATGTGTCCTGAGTCACACTTGGTTGATTGGCTAATTAAAACAACCCTGTTCTAAGGATTTACCCAATCGCTACAAGACAACATTATATTTATAGAATCCTTCATCCCATTTGCGTATAGAAATCCAGTTCCAGCACAATATAATTTCCTTTTTCTCTTCACTCTCTTTTCTCTGCATAGTTTTTTCAAGTACCTAAAAACTTCCTTTTTTCTTTTAATTCCACAGCAGCCTGTGGCCATTTTTGTAAGAACAACATTAGGAATTAATGAGTCCATCAGAGAAGGACTGCCGAGGCATTGTCTGCCAGCAGCTACACACAGTGCAAGGTGTATTTCGCTGTGTTCCAAGAAAATTCAAACAAGAACATGTGTTACCTTTGAGTAATTACCCACAGATTGACTGCACACGTAGGTAAATAAGGACACAGTTAATTATAATTGAAGACTGAGTTATTGTGAACTCTTAATTAGTAATTATGAAACTATTGTTTTTCGCTTCTAAAATCTATAGTGTATAGAAGGGCCTTTATAAGCAAACTATGGGAGTCTGTTATAATGCAACTGTCCATCAAGAGTTCAATCAAAGCACATAAAAGTCAGGCACTGAATGAGCATGGAAGAAATTCCATTAGTTGTTATACATAAGTCATCAGAACCTCCGTTTGAGTTAAAGCGCAGTTTGTACGACACTCCAGTGTAGTGTTGACCTTAAACTAAACTCACTAACGTTGTCACAGCTGTGTCTTGTATGCAATCTACTTCCGATAGCACTATAGTTTCCTCTCCCACCCTGTCTCTTCCGCCAGGGCCGTGCTGAAATGGAAAGTGGACAGAAAAGGGTTTTGTGCTTTCCTTTCTGGCAAAATGGGTTCAGATATTTTGATAAGAAAACAAGAGCCCATAAAGATTGAAGCAGTTATCGTTTGTACGAGTGCTCTACAGTGGGGGTTGGACTTACTATGGCCAGCATCCATCGATCTCTGCTCCGTCCCAATAGTGCAGAACACATGCTTTGTCTTGTTTGGCTTAGACAACCTAGATATTGTTCTGTAAGACATCCATATTGTCTCCTCCGTGGGCCTTGTTCTTCACAGAACTCAATTTGCAGTTGCTATTAACAACCTCCATTTCAACTTGTAAGATATCGTCAAAGTTAATGGCTTTTGAGTCAAATGGTAACGGGTAAATGGACTGCATTTAAATAGCCCTTTTCAGACCTGTGACCACTGAAAGTGCTTTACAATTATTGCCTCACATTCACACATTCATACAAAGTCACCGCCACCTAACCTGACGATTTTTTGCAGAAGCAAAGAATCTCGATTCTCACATGAATAAAAATTTTTACCCAGCCCTATGAATAATATTATAAGAAATAACAAAAAAACGGACGACGAGTCATGAGAAGAAGAAGAATTATTATTATAACAAATAAATAGTAAGCAAGTAAGACCTACTTCAGTATGACACAGCCGGTGCCAGTAGGGGGAGCTGTCCAGAGGACCTGTATCCTGGTGCGCCTGCGAGGGGTGCTCTCGGTGACCGCGGGGGGGCAGTTGGTCATGAACTGGGTGTCCTCCTCCTCAATTATCTGGGGATGGAGAGTAGGAGGGAAGAAGTCTGTCTGTGTGAGCAGATGTGGGTTTAGTGTCGGTGAGCTAACATCTAATGTGGCGCCCAAGAGCTAACAGGACTAAGCATCAGTGTCACTCTCCATCAGTTATTTTGGAGGTCATTTGAAAGCCACTCTGCGCAAATAGAGAGCGTATATAAATGAATATCCTCTCCATAAAGTCAATAATACATCAAATCATTCTACCTCCCAATTCTCTGTCACTTGTCCATCAAATATAGTAGTGCCAAAATAGAGTGGGGTAAACTCTCTCGGGTTAGGCCTACCTCAATCTTTTATTAGAAAAATGGCATGAATGTTGGACTAGGAACAGAGGTTCAGAAGATTGATATGGGCCTACTTTTATTGGAATTTTGTTTTATTGAAATTTTGTTTTATTGACATTTAGTTATTTGACAATCTTGTTTTCAAGAGGGTCTACACACACAAAAACAAAAAATGTGGACAGCAATGAATCACTAAGTTTTAAGGTAACAACACTGTGAGAAAGACAGCGTCTAAGAGTTATGTGGGTGGGTTGTGCATAGCCAAGAAGACCTTTGTGCCAGTCAGAAACAAAATCTTAGTGTATGCAGCAACACCCCATTATTCAACATGGTACATTGAGAAGTATCTGATGAAATACAGTTGATCACAGACTTGATAACTCACGAAAGTTTAGATGGGTAATAAGAATTCTCAATATGTACACACAACTTGCCGACTTATAAGCTACACACACACACACACACACACACACACACACACACACACACACACACACACACACACACACACACACACACACACACACACACACACACACACACACACACACACACACACTTTCAAATATTGCAAAGGGACTTTCAGGCACTGTCTTGGTTCCACAATAAAAATGTCTCCAACACTTAAAAGTCTTTGTGTCTTTCACGGCAAAACTAGGGAACAGCAGAAGAAAGCCACTCCACAGCTCGTCTTCTTTTCTCTGTAATTTTCTGACGCACTGTCATTTTCTATGGGACTCAAAAGGGACTCACTTTATATCGTCCCTCTCTTTCTGCACTATTCTTCTGTTTTTTTCTACCATTTAAACAAAACCCGAGACATAAAACAGACTCGCGCACACAAACACACCAACACACAAGCACGCGAGCACACACACACACACACACACACACACACACACACACACACACACACACACACACACACACACACACACACACACACACACACACACACACACACACACACACACACACACTCACACACTCACACACTCACACACACACACACACACAACTGTAGTGCTTCTAACCAGTATGGCCCTTTAGTGGGGGGAGAGAGACGTGTTGCAGATTGAGATGTGTGAGTAAAGTGGTAGGCAAGGGACGGCTAGGTCGGAGCAGGACAAGGACATGGATCAGTACGTACACATGTAGCATGGGAGATGATGACAGAGCAGCGGATGGCATTCAAGCACTTGTGTCCAGACGTCTGGCTAGCCATAGCAATAATTTTCTTATAGCAACCGCCTCGGGATGTACAAATAAGACGGTACGGCCCCCTTCTGTGTCTCTTGCCGTCTGCCACACAGACACCGGTACACAAACGCAAGTTATCGTGGACACAGATGTACTCCAATTTAAGGTGCATTCATGCACCTTAATATTTGACAGAAGTCAAGGGGCCACACATATGATACCTTGGTGTAAATACTCTTGATTACTGCTATTGTTGTCATACAAACAACTAGAATTAATTGTTAAAGTTGCCAGCGGCTCAGTGGCTCACACACAAGCGAGAAGCAGGCAAAATGAAGGAAAAGGAAAGACAGAGGAAACAAGGGAACGGTAGAAGGAAAGAGATAGAGAGAACGAGACAGCGAGAGGGGGGGTTGTGTTGGGGTGGCAGAGGGAAGATGGGATGGCAAAGGAGCTTTGTTTTCATTTCAGAAACTGGCATGTCTATGTGTGTCCAGAGTCTCTCTCTCTCTCTCTCTCTCTCTCTCTCTCTCTCTCTCTCTCTCTCTCTCTCTCTCTCTCTCTCTCTCTCTCTCTCTCTCTCTCTCTCTCTCTCTCTCTCTCTCTCTCTCTCTCTCTCTCTCTCTCTCTCTCTCTCTCTCTCTCTCTCTCTCTCTCTCTCTCTCTCTCTCTCTCTCTCTCTCTCTCTCTCTCTGTGTGTGAAAGCAAACAGAGACCTGTTTAAACATGCACGAGACGGATTAGAGAAAGCAGGCCTAAAGACCCACCCCACCCCCACGTCCCCTCCGACAGTCCTGTGTGTGTGTGTGTGTGTGTGTGTGTGTGTGTGTGTGTGTGTGTGTGTGTGTGTGTGTGTGTGTGTGTGTGTGTGTGTGTGTGTGTGTGTGTGTGTGTGTGTGTGTGTGTGTGTGTGTGTGTGTGCCTGCTTGCGTGTATGCATGATGTGTTGGATAGGGTCAAAGAGAACGCAGTGAACTAGACGCGCATGCATGTCTGCAGGGCAAATTCAAAAGTTTCCAATTTGTGGCCGACTTACTTACACACAGATCAGAAAAATGGAAATATCTCATCAGCACTCAAAAATGAGTACACCGCAGACAGTTACCAGTCTGCTCTAGTCTTAGTGCTTCAACCTGTAGGGCATTGACATTTTGCCACAGGGCTTCTATCAATCAGAGCTGAGGAAAGCACTGAGATCCACAAGCCTTGAGCCATTGCGTCACATCACTTCCATCATTTGAATCTATTCAACACAAACACAAAGGGTGTTTTATCTTAAAGGAGCAACGCTTCAAATAAAGAGACAAACTGTAGAATGTTCTACGATTGCAGTTCAGGTCATCAGGTCAGAGCTTATATGTGGAGCTTCCCTCCACATATATGTCGTTTTCTCTTTAAACGGATACTGTACGGTGTAACTTATTGCTATAAGATGAATCACAAATGTATAGGACGTTGCTATGCTAGATTATAGTAATTTGGTGTGGTTTATCCACAGGAACACTGCAGAACCCTCCCTGGGTAGTCTGTGAAAAGGAGAATACACAAGATAATAGCTGATGCCTCTGCTCATCCCTTCCTCTTATCCAAACAACCTCCATTTGTCTGCCTGAGCAATAACACATCACTAGCCTAGAAAAATATGACCTGTGTGTCCCACGATTATCCCAAGAAGGGAGAAAGAGGCTGGGAAACACACACACACACACACACACACACACACACACACACACACACACACACACACACACACACACACACACACACACACACACACACACACACACACACACACACACACACACACACACACACACACACACACACAGCAAAGCTGACCGAATAATTTGATTGAAAAAACGATGTATAAAAACGTACAAAAATAATAAATAAATAAATGTTTGTAAAGTGTTTGTAAATTGCTTGCCTGCTTCAGCTGCTTATCTACACTATGTATTGGACGAAATAATTCTCATCCTCAGAATATGAGGATAAAAAAACGATTCCGAAGGTTCAAGACATTGACATTAACAGAGCAGAATGTAGTTGGACACAAATGCCCGAAAGCATCTGGCAGGAAACTGATTTCCTCACTTGTCTGTATCCATTGTATTTTGTTTTCTTTAAGTAACGCCTGCATTTTGCAACTGTCATGTATGCTTGTCCTACAAGATATAAAATGGAAAATGCCACGCTGAGACACGCTCTCCCTTTATTTTCAGCTTGTGTGTGAAATGTTTGATTTTAACCAATCTGTCTTATCTGACTATCCAACGGATCCAGGCCAATGGATTTACTGTCCGATATATGTATTTTTTTCCCCATATCTTTCTATTTTCTGCAAAACTGGTGTGTCTATTGTAATGATGCAAACAAAAGACATGTCATAATGTGATATCTTCAACGCTCTAAACTTCCCATATATTGCATGAAAGTAACATTGCTTCTACAATATGGCATCCCACTACACTACGAGTACTGTTTGTGTTTGTTATTTGAGGGTTCAGCAAAAGACTCAATATAGTTTGTCTCACGCTAAGCGTGAGTGTAAGTGTCTGGTGGAGATTGTCTTGATCTGAGATATGGCTGGGAAACTCTTGGGAACTCTTTCAAAGTAAAGTAACCTTTGCATCGCAGCGTAGTTTCCAAAAAAACATTACGCAGCCAGAGAGGTTTTTTTTACCAGCAATGGTGCTGAGCTCCAGGACTTGTGCAGAGTAGTTGGCGGTTTAATCCACCTCAAATCCTGTAAATGTTTTGTACGGCACAGCAGAAAACAGTTTCCCCTTCTCAACAGGAGGCCAGCCATGGTGTTGGCAATAGCGCCAGGCCCATCCGTTTTCTCAGGACAAAGATTCAGGATGTGTGATTCCTCATGTGGTCTCGAATTCACATAAATATAAAGAATGCAATAAAAGGTTATATATTTAAGAGCAAGATGTGAACCGAGCCATGGGCCAGAATAAGCTAACAAGAGTTTAACCACACTGGGGAGCACTGAAACATAAAAGGGAAGCTCATGCAGAAAAGTGTAAAGACTTAACACCTAACACCTAATCTATGCCTCATAGATTTGGGTGAAACACACATGCTATGGTTTGATGATAGGATTTGAAGACCATCAGAATAAGAAGACAGATTTAAATACCGCATTGACTCGAACTATAACTTTCCAAGAATCATGTCATCAAAAATGTTATTATTTAATTAATTGTATGAATTATTCAAATTCATTAATACACAAATTCAAGAATGAATAACCTCTCACAGATGTACTTCATACTAGCAAAATAAGGTACCATAGTATATGTATTTTTATGTAAAACACACATGTATGTTTGATATTTAATTCTATTTTATTTCCTATGATGTGTTTGTAATAAAAAATAAAAGTGTCTGTCCTGGTATACAGTCAGCATCTTAAAAAAGTAACAGATCTTTGGCAGGGCTAGGATATCCTGTAAAACATATTTGCATGTAAACCTATAAAAACAATGTCTTGATGACTCTCAGTGAGTGGTCATGAATATAAAGGCCTGCTTCGCTCTCTATGTGGGTGGGGACGGTTACTTTAGAAGTATAAGGAACATGTGTCCTCACTGCTTTCTCTACCCAGGGGGGTAATTGAGGAAGCCATGTCCCTTCTCAGGAGCCATCTTCAGCTCAGTGGGAAATGTTGCTCTACTGAAAGAGGAACTCTCTCAACCTCTCTCTCTCTCTCTATCCCTCCCGAACACTCACTCCCTCTATCTCCCTTGATCCCTTTCTCTATTTATATATCTATCATCCTTCCCTCATCTCGGGGGACATTTTCAGTTTCTCGGTGGGAAGTGTGGAACATCTGCCTCGCCCCGTAGCAGAGCTCAACAAAAGCAGCGTTGCCCGCTACAGTAGCCTGCTTATGTTGTAGCATTTCCACTTATAGGAATCCACAGAGGGAGAATTAAGCTGCTCTCCGCCGGATGCACAAGCGAAACCTGAATGTGATGATCGCAGCAAGCATTCTGAGAATCATGGCAGAGCATTGGGCTGGGCTGATAGGATTACACACTTTTTTGATGCGGTGGCGGTGGTGGGGATTCTTACCTGGAACTGACCGGCATAATGGCCTTCTGCTGTGCCCTCTCTGCCCTCCTTTAGAGCAATGAGGGTAAATCCTCTGAAGTACGCAGGGCTGGAGGCTAGCAGGACCACTGCATTGACAAGGAAGGAAGGAAGGATGGAAGTACAGACAGACGGAAACAAATAAAAGTATTGTTATGAATACATCTTTATAATGAATGGGCCTCTGCATATGAGCAGAATATGAACAAAAAGTAAATATAAGATAAACAATATATCAACCAAGGGAAATAAACTGTCACTCAATGACTTGGGAGGTTATGATAGACAATACAGTTATGTTTCTGTGTATACTACAATAATTACAGTAATTATTGTTTCTGATATATAGTTATTATTTTGAAGACAATGTGTTTCCTCCCCTTCAGTTATAAATACAGGGTTTTGGTTAAGGGATTTAGATTAAAGTGAGTCTAGGGACATCTAACTAGGTTGACTGGTTGACTGTTCAATGTAAATTGGAAGACTACTTTTACAAATAGTAGAAATTCCAATGCAAACCTGTTTCGTGGGCTTCATTCAAGCTCTACTTTAAGATTTAAACGCAAGTAAGATCTAGGTCAATACACAAATTGATCTGTACCATCACGATTTTTCATTCTCATCGACTAGACCTTTGAATTTAGACTATTCAGAATTGTCCTTTTAATATTCATCTTGACAGGGGGAGGGCTAATCGACTAGACTTTTGAGTAATTAGGCATCTTGTCGTTTTCATTTATGAGGTGAGAGAAAATTTATGAATTTCTGTCTTTGAGACAATGTTTGATATAATGCATTACAGCCCATTTCGACTTTATATCGACTTCAATTCCAGTTTATGGCAGCATAATGGCATGCATATTTCAAATGGATATTTGAACGTTTCGATATGTTAAGAGTCAATTAACTCGGCATTTGTCAAACTAACGTTAAGCTCTCAGTATGCATATCAAGAGTAGCCGTCAAACTACACCAAAACAAACCCCGTACCTCTGTAAGAGCTACCCGGCTGGTAGGTATCCGGGTCCCCCTCAACGCGAAGTCTAAACTCGTGGTACCCGTCCCTTCGGGTCCCCTGTGTCTGTGCCCGGAGGATACGACCGCAGAACCCGTCCGATCTACCTACGTGTGGCTCCTCCAAAAACGCCATAGCGGTGGTGACAAAATTGCAGACAAAACACTGCAAAAGCAATGCAGATACGTATATCTCCATGTCGGGCCCTCTTGTAAAAGTCAAGCGAGTCGGAGTAAAACACTGAAAAATAAACAACAACAAAAAAAGGCAGCAAATAAGTCGACACCCTCCTGAAAAAAGAAAAGAAAAAGAAAAACTCCCGAGATGTCAACAAACTACAATGGACGAACAAAAGCCGCGGGAACCATTCCGATCCAGAGCAACAGCGGACCTTGGCGCGTCTGAAGTTCGACGGCTGGCTGTCGCGCGCAGAGTGCTCCGCCGTGATATGCTCCTGTGAGCGTTGTGTGGATTTGTGGGGAACCGCTGTGTGCCCATTTGCCAATCTCGAATCCCTTTGACGCGAGGCGAGGGGATGGCCAAATTGAAGCTCCGCACGCAGCAAAAGTAGACTTTTTAACGAATCCTCGGCGCTGTGAGGGAGAAGCCCCCCCCCCCCCCCAGGAACAGAGATCGTTTCACTCTGATAATCAGTGGACCAAACTGTAGCACATCCCAGACAGCAATTCCACTGCTCCCAAAAGCCGACCTTTTGTGTGAATAAAACACTGTTGTGGGATCTCGTTTCTCTTTCACTGCAGAAAGTAGCCTACTACTTTCAGTGATGGCTAGGCTCTCTAGCCTATATAGTGAATATATACATATTGTTCGCGACTACGTCAGTGTGAACCCTGTCACCGTAGAAGTGATTCAAGTAAACAAAGTAAGATGTATAGGGTCTACGTAGGGCACACACACAACAAGAGGACGTAGAACGGTGCATAGTCACGACAGTCGAGAACTGCAGACTACTTCTGCGTTCACAGCCTGTATATAAACACCAGCAACGGCATTAAAAGGCCCTTGCTTTTCCACTATAATCCCAAAACTCACGTTGTCTCCATAGCCTCCACGTTGTTCGTAGTTGTTGGCCTCACTCGTGGGAAGATGTAAACACTCACTAGAGAGAACAGGTTGTGTCCAGTAGGTGTCCCCCTTCTCTCCTCTACATACTGTACACACTTTGTGATGATGAGAAGAGGAAAGAGCTCATGTTTGTTTCAAACATTGCCCTCGGTCTAAAATACGCATTTTACATGGTTTGCAGTACAGTACGTCTACCGCTTAAGGTAAAAGGCTAATCGAATGAAACTGAATTGAGCGCAAAACAACCGACGTTCCCCTCCCCAAGCTTGGTTTTGTCGGTACTTTAGTAGCATTGGGAAAGTAGGTTTATTTAAAGCGATCACACAACGGAGCAACCCCCTGGATTGCAAAGGATAGTGAAAATGTTTTATCCCCCCACCCCTGTGTCTGTGTCGGTGTCTGTGAGCAAACCCACCTGCCGTGACTCTGTACAATGTAAACTGTCTGATGGATGACCTCACTTCTAGAGTGGAGCCTATCCGTGAACTTGTTTCAGTGTCTGCACAAGGTCAAAATGGAACCAGTGGGTGCTAGTAGCAAGTGGTCCACAGTGTTTAGTCTCTGGTCTTTGGCATGTAGCATTCTTGGTTGCTAAGTCATCCCCCCCCCCCCCCCCAGCTTCTGGGTATTTAAAGCAACATTTCTTGTATTTTCCTGGATATTTTTTTGGACAAACTAACAAATGGTCACAGTAATGAGATAGCATATAATGAAACTTATCCTAAAGTAAACTTCATTATACCACAAATATAACATAAACATTTAGATCATTGTTCATTCTAAACACTGTTCTGAGTTTCTTAGACAGTGGAAACTGTAATATATAGAAAATAACCAAATTAGACCCAAGCGCTATCCTACTACTTTTACTCAGATGTATTGTCTTATCTTTGGCCTTCTATCATTTGATATCTTTTGAGCTGGGATTATCCCTGTCTTAAAATAACCTGAGTATAATAAAATTAACATCCATAAGGATTAGAGCTGGCAGGGTCAGGTTTGCATCAGCAGAGGGGAGGAAAAAAAGTAAAATCAATACCGTATATTACCTTAATTCACTACAGCATCTGATACCAACAAAGCAAATAGCCTTAATGGGGTAAAAGTTTGTTTAAATCACTCGGTGGCTCTCTTTAACCAGCGGTTAGGTGACATGTAAATGGCTTCCCCTTGGCCACGGAGACCTCCCAAAATCAAACTCCATTACGTTGGTCCTGCTGAGGTCGATGTGCATCGTCTCCGGCACGGTGTCTTTATTACGGACGTTACAGTGATGCGTGGCGCTTGTCCATACTCAGGGACAACCCATTGATGCATGTACTGAAGTACACTTACACACACACTTATACACTTACACATGCCTATCAGACACACACACACACACACAAACACACACCCTTGATACTGACATGTGGAACGCATATACACATCCTTGACACATGCATACTTGTCAAGTGTGTGTGTCATGAGAGTGTAGGGCTGCAGAGAATTCATTGGAAAATGCGTACTGCAGACATGCAACCTCATAAAAGTTTGATTGATGATTTCTTGCTGAGGCCATTTGAAACACATTCATTCAATGAATGAATGTGTCCCAATCTAATTACACAAAAAGTCAAATTAGTTTTTTGTTTTAGTTTTTTTGAATCAGTTTGGAAACACATTCCCGCATGAATTCCATGAATTCTCATCTCCCAAGTTTTAAGTTGTTAAATAATTCATGACCAACGGGCCAACGTCCAGCCCTTCTTGGCAAACTGAAAGGGAATATATTGACTTTACTTTCATGGAATGCCCATGTAATGGATTACTGTGCTCTACTTCCAAGCAGCCACACTGGTCTCTCTCAGTCACCGCAAATATATAGCCCTGTCAATCAAATTTAACAAGCAGGGGATTGGTGGCATAAGGGTTGGGTCGGAATGGGGTAGCAGCTGCTGGATTGGTGTGAAGCGGGTGGGGGGGGGGGGGGGGGGGGGGGTGCGAGGGAGGGGAAACGGCATAACGAGAGAGCGAGAGCAGGAAAAGCATTGTGAAGTGATTAAGGAGGTGTGACGCGCAGGGTGGAGGTGTGTGTTTGGAGTGGCGGGGAAGGTATTTTAAGTAAATGCAGGATGATGGTCGTATAATCATGTTTGGCTGTGGCGACGGGCTTGCTGATTAGATGAGATGTCCCTGTGTTTTGTAGTTCTCTCTCTCTCTTTCTCTCTCTCTCTCTCTCTCTCTCTCTCTCTCTCTCTCTCTCTCTCTTTCTCTCGCTCTCTCTCTTTCTCTCTCTCCCTCCCTCCCTCCCTCCATCCAAACTCCCAGCTCCCACTCATAGCTCCCTCCCAGCTACATGGGAAGAACCCGTGACAGCTCTGTAATTGTTTTATATCACGCAACGCACACGTACATGTCTTAATCAAAAGCGTCCTTCTTCTTCTGCTGTGAATTGATAGACATCCGAGGAGCGGGTAGTTATCTGTAGGCCTGTGTGTGGACTAGCATTTACCTGGAACCAACATACTGATTGTTCACTCCCACCCCATTCACACGCTCAAATGATTGCTCAGAGCTCATCAGTTTCCCAGAGTTTCCACGACCCTCCCATTTCCCCCCCCCCCCCCCCCCAGCATCCCATAGCTCCTCTGCCCATATCCCCTGGGGTCTCTCACCATGTACAGCACACTGCTTTTTTTAGCTCCTCCAATTGGACACCCGGTACAGCCTAGCATTGACACTGACAGGGAAGGATGCCATTTATTGCAGTTAATGCAGCAGCAATGGGGGTGTCACTAACCTAACACAGAAGTCTCACCTTTTAGGCTTCAGAAAATGGCTTAATTACATGGGATATATGGTTGGTAAAAACTGCTGCGGTGCACTTTTATATTTACAGCATCTCTTTCTCTTTTATTACTGCTGCCGACGTTTTGTGTTTTGTATTTCAACCTCAATAGATTATGATACCTCTTGAAAATATTCTGAATTGGCTGTGTAAATTAAAAATAAAAATAAATTATACATTCAGTATCTCTGCCTAACTCCATTGTATTTTACTTGCTTGAATGCTTCAATAAGCATTTTTGCTCCCTGTGTGTGTGCCACTTACACTGTGTTTTGATTGAGTCTTATAATTCTCAATCATCTGTTTGACTGCCATTGTTAAAGAGCTGAATGCATAAGAACCATGATACTCAATCAAAACACAATTTAATCAATCCAAAGTGGGGAGAGCAATGTGCGCATGTTCAGTGTATCAGTATAGCCTATGGTCCATGAAGGAGAAAAAAGACACACGGATAATCACAGGAGAGGAAAATCACGTCCACAACAAAGATAATAAAAGCCAATACCATTGTTGATTATTATTATTTGTTTAGATTGTAAGGATTGTTTTCTCAAATGAACAATTGGTTAGTCATGCATTTACCTACACTTTCTATTGGTAAGCATCGTGCTTTAACAGTATGCTATATACTTGTTAATTAATAAATTAACTATGTGTTCATCATCAGTTTCAGTGATGTAGCAAGGTGTTTATGTGAAGTTTCAATGCAGCATATTACGTTTTTATATTTTTACCACAGGCCTTTTAGGGCTGCTGAGTGGAATCTCTCAGCACGCTGCCTGAGTATCAGCATTTCAGGTTCATGACATCTTCTGAATCTGTCAAGCAGAAAAACGACTTGATTATGCCTCATCAACAGTGCTTGAACTAATGTACTGCCACGCATTGCACACACACACACACACCCACACACACCCACCTACACATACTGTACACACACACACACACACACACACACACACACCTGAACATGCATACATGAACACTGATTATGATTTCCCATACATTTCTGCTAAGTTGTGTTTTTATAATCTATATTTCCCAAAAGAATGCCAGCCATGATTTTGCTGCACACAGTATCCCATGATTTGTGTGATTCCAGGTAAAACCTTTTTGCTTCCTTTCAGCAAATTATCATCTACAATCAATTGTAGTAGCGGCAAAGAATAGTTTGCATGGTAAATGGGCTAAATCCGAAAAAAAAATCCATCAACCTTTCCATCATCTTTTATTCCATCAACAGTGCATTCATAAGTATCTGCCCAGTGACATTTTAGTTAACTGAATTTTAATTTTGAGCCAGCTCCCCTTTCAACACTTGTCAAGTGGAAATAAACGCTAATGTAGCTTTTGAATGGAACCACCTCCTTTGCTTCCTTTTTTGGGGGAACATTTGGACGCGTACAGTCATTTCAATAAATGTTATCTGAAAAGACCCACTGGGCCTATAGGGTACCACAATCAGACACTGGATCAGATACTTTCTATCTATGCAGTACTCTCTAAGTACCTACATTGCAGATCATCTTAAAAGTGTGAATGGGTGAACTCACTGAGTAAATTGAGGGTGTAGGAGCCCATAGCAGTGTGGTATAGCACTTTTGTGGCTCATATATTACCTGTCACTGTCCCAAAGCAGACTCATCCCTTTTGCTGCATGTATTATCATATTTCCAAATTCTCCTGATGTGGTTTTGAAACTAACTGACCACTTTCAGTGGAAATGAAGTACCAAGGACAAACAGGGACTCCCATATCTAATTTCCGTTTTTAATGTTGTTCACACATGCACATACCCCACATACTGAATAGCATACATACTCACTCACTCAGACACACACACACACACACACACACATACTCTCACACACACACACACACACACACACACATACTCTCACACAAAATCCCTACAACCATACATAGAGATTTAAATCCAACCATACCAAATGATGTGGTGAGCAGACTCTCATATGTATGGTAATGAATCAGTGCCTCAGCAAAAATGGCTGTGGTGGTAACTGTGGCCCTTTTCTAAGACAACTTGCACTTTGTGTGTGTGTGTGTGTGTGTGTGAGAGAGAGAGAGAGAGAGAGAGAGAGAGAGAGAGAGAGAGAGAGAGAGAGAGAGCGAGAGAGAGAGAGAGAGAGAGAGAGAGAGAGAGAGAGAGAGAGAGAGAGAGAGAGAGAGAGAGAGAAATAGAGAGTTGGAGAAAGAAAGTCAGTTTCTAAGACCAATTTTCAATGTGAATGACACGTGAGTTCATGGAATTCAGATTCTACAGAATGCAGCCCTTCCTGGATATCATCATTCAGCTACATTTGGTTGTTACCCGCTATGTTTTTCTGTCCTGGGTTATGTTTTGTATGTCAGAATAAACTGGCCTCATTCAATGAAATAAATAATGAAATTAATATATTGAGAGACCCATTAATACACCTCCCATGACCACTTCTCCTCTCAATATGTAATATGTAACCCTATTTCAAATCAAAGTCAAAACATTTTCAATTGCGTGTCAGAGCTTTAGCTATGGAGTGTGCCTGTGTAGATCGAAACACTGTGATTAGTATCCTCATTCTGTTAAATTAAGTTGAACCATTTTAATGTTATGGTAATGTATGAGCACAAGAAAGAGACATAATTGCCGAAAGGTTGACCAGGTTGAGGTATTACGTCTGTTGGTTTACCTTATCTAGTAAATACATTTTAGTGTAATTCATGAGACTGTTTCATTCAAATTTTTATCAACATTTGTTGCAGAGAATTGTCTGTTGGACAACAGACCTCAACTGACCTCACTTCAAAGGTAGCCCTTATGGCCATTGGCTATACATACTATAGAAGACTTCATACTAATGGAAGAAAGCGTATGTAGCACCATATGGCAGCATACGCTTTATGCCATGAAGCTGATTGCAACAAACGTGATGACATCAGTCATGGCAACCCAGTCTTTATATATTTCAGTATCAAAGTAACATCTGTCACTCTTCCCTTTTCTCCACATAAACAGTAATTATTCAACCAGGGACGCAAATTCCATGGGTGTACCCTTACAGGTACGTCAAAGAGTACGACCTTGCTGATATGTCATCATCCATTATTTATCCTAAAAGATTAAAAAATTAATTGTATTCATCGTAGGCTATTATTTTCTCTGTCTCCTACAGATAATATATCGTCCTGCTCCTATGCCAACCTCTCCATTTCCAATAGGTTGAACTGCCTGCTAAGGCATGTTTATAATAAGCCTGCAGCCGAGAGAATAATACCATAGTTAGTTATCTTCCTTCTTTGGAGTTATAGCGGGTCAAGCTAATTAGCCAAACGGCAGAGTTCGAACACCCTCCTGCTGTGACAAGGTGTTGCAACAACCGGGTGACGTAGGTGATTGCACAAGTGCGCCTACGTGTGTCGGTGAATGCACATGTGAAATTGATGACAGTAGAGCAGGTAATTAGATATAATGGCCTTCTGGACTCCTACAGGGAGATCATCTTGTTCATGCTATTTCTGCAATTCCGCAAAGAAGTGAGAAAATGAGAAATAGAGAGAGAGAGTGAGTGAGAGAGAGAGAGAGAGAGAGAGAGAGAGAGAGAGAGAGAGACCACAAATATGATCCTCATGGCACATCATCTACTACTTCTAGTCATTTATAAGAAGTATGTTTGTGTTCAGTTGCTTCAGTCAAACTCCCTAGCTTTACCTCCTCTTTTGATGTAAAGAAAAAAAATAAAAAGTAAATATGAATTTTGTACAATGCATTGTATACACAGAGATGCTTGCATGCATTCACACACACTCACACAGCTCAGTAAGCCACTGTCCACCTTTTCTTCAATCAGTGGTTTCCGTATGATCAATAGATGCATTTCATTCACTATTTAAAGCAGTGGCACACCATAAAGAAACTGGAAGCAATCTGGTGAGGCTTGTTAAATCCACTTAATTATGTTGAGAGGAAGCTGTGCTTTTGTTGCTTTTTTTCAATCAAGGGGCATGTTCATTTCAGCCCTCATTAAAACAGCAAACTGCAATTTATAGCATAATTGCAGCCATGAAGAGATTCGCTTTTTTAGTATCTGTCCTTTGTTATGTATAATAACCATGTCATTTTTGTATAATTGCTTGTAATAGATGAAGATCACGTTAAATATGGAAGCAAATTTGGCTTCAAGAAGATTTACTGATTGTTTAAATAAAGATTTTTAAAGTACGTACTCATCTGCAAAGCCGTAAAGGGATACGCTGAGATATCTGTAAATGTAAAAAATTTTACAGAAGATTCGGCAGCAGTGGTCTCCGCCGGCTCCTTTTCAGGCTGGGAAAAGTGTGTGAATTTACTTTTTTATTTTTATATTTTCTAAAATAATTTGGAAAACTTGAAATTACATAATAAATAAGCTTGAAATTATGTATTCTGGCCAGCCCTAAAGTCAATGGAAGCAGCTAACAGAAAGCAAATGCTAACCCAAAGAACTCCCCTTCTGGACGCACAATGATACATTTGGAATTAAACAACTCATCTGAATCTGGGCAAACGCCAATTTACAGATATCTCGGTGTATCCCTTTAATTACTACTTATTGTCAAAGATGATTTAGTTTCCATTTTTAAGTGTGTTCAATAAAGTAGTCTTTTTCTGTCTCCATCCCTTACCAGGCAGCCCAGCACCATGTATCTGCTGTCCTGTCCACCTTAATAAGACTCCCTTGCTACAAGCCCTACATTTACACAATACACTGCTTATTGCTGATACGGCACAACCCTTGCTCACCCCCTGAAACCCTCTCTGCTCAATAAAACAAGAGCAACATCATATCCATCCCTGCAGTGTTTTATTCATTGCGGAAGATGGAGGGAAAGACAGAAAACAGAGATTATTTTTCTTTTGTGTGGGTGAGCGAGCGAGAGAGAGAGAGAGAGAGAGAGAGAGAGAGAGAGAGAGAGAGAGAGAGAGAGAGAGAGAGAGAGAGAGAGAGAAAGAGATAAATAGAAATGTACATTTATATTATAAATGACTTCCTTCTCATGCTTTTTTCCAAAGTGAGTTTTATGGCGCTGGTAAAAATGCTGACGTGGGAGGGGAAAGCAGCTTGTGTGACATGAATAATCAGGTTGAGTCTTCAGTTATTTGTGGCCTTGTGTGTGCGTAGAAGCACCTCCATCTGTCAGGTGCAGTAAATGCATCACTTTACAAACAGTGCCACGATAAGAAAGCACTCAGAGAGCCATGGATTGTTTTATTGTTTTAGATTCCATGGGACTAGTGACTGCACAGAGCTTTAGTATGCACACACACACACACACACACACACACACACACACACACACACACACACACACACACACGCACATGCACATGCACATGCACATGCGCACACTCCGAGGTTTAGGATAGAAAAAAAACGTATTGTATGACATACTGGTATCTGTACATATGCAGCACTATAGGACACATTGGATCAACTTGTGTCCATGTTCTCAACATTAGGAGGCCGAAGTGGGGTACGCAAATGATGTATAAAAGAAAACTGTATGAAAACCAAACATTTTAACTTATCTGATGATTAAAGGGGCTGTAGGTAAGATTTAACAGCTATAATTTGAGTGTAATCTGTTAGAAAAACCATAGCCACTACTGCTTTTTGTGAGTGAAATGTTCAGAATATCTGACCAATCAGGGCATCTCTACCCTGATTTGCTCATCTTTCCTGTCAACCAGATCCGCGGACAGTGTTATCACCTCAATGGTAGAGGCGTAGGGAGCGAGGGAGGGTGGATGAGTTTTTGGGTTATTTTTTTTTTTAATCTTCGTCTTTTCAGTTCTTCCAAAACATCTTGCCTACAGCACCTTTAACACCAATTTACCAGGTTATCCGATTTTTAACACTGTAGTCCTCCTGGCAACACTGTTAACTGCCATATTAACACTTTACAAATACAATGTATTAGTATTAATAATCAACTGAGACACTATCGCTAGATTCCTAAAGCAGACCATCTCACTACATTAAGTATTGCCTAACATTCTCGCCTCTGACTGGTGCGGTGTTTTACAATGTGTGGTGCGGTTTCCTACAAGGATTGTTGATACCCATACATTTTCTCTGCCTACAATTAATTGAGACCAGAATAATAGTGTAGAAATTCCCAGCTCTGAATTAATATCATTTCCCACCTTGAATCCCTCCAGTAACATGTTTCTGTTGGTTGAAATGTGTGTGTGTGTGTGTGTGTGTGTGTGTGTCATATCAATCAAAACACACACACACACACACACACACACACACACACACACACACACACACACACACACACACACACACACACACACACACACACACACACACACACACACACACACACACACACACACACACACACACACACACACACACACACACACACTCACTCACTCACTCATTCTCAAACGTATCTCTAGGACCTGAGCAGAATTGAGTTGAATGATATTTGCCCGATCATTCCTCAATCAAAGCCACTCCCTTTAATCTTTCCCTGAAGTCTGGCTGATTGATGTGCATCTCTTACAGACTTACAGACTCTTACAAACATGAAACACCTTTAACTTCCTCGCTCCTTCTTCTTTTTCTTGATCCTCTTTCTCATCCATGCTCATTCACGGCAAGATAAATTAAAAGAAACAAATGACAGCTAGTTCAGCTGTAGTAGTAGTAGTAGTCAAAGAGCTTCTTCTCAACCGTGTCTTAGCAACAAACATTTAAAGATCACAGCAATTACTTGAAAGCCATGTACAATTTGAACTCAAGAACGGCACTTGATAGGCGAACACAGGTGTATCTCATGATGTTAATTATGGGTACTGGCATGCCTGCAGACCCATAATTAACTTAATGAGCTACACCTGTTTTCGGCCCCACTGTTACAGTGCATTATTGGCCTATAGTGCATTGTTTATGGCTATCGCTATGTCACTATGTCACTTTTATCTGTATACATTATAATGACATATTTATTTATATATGTGTGCACGTTAGCTTTCAAAAATGTTTTGATGTTCTACCATTTGAATACGACATTGTATTTTGGTATTACTTGGTCATAACTGTAGTACTGTAAATACTACTCGGTAGCGCTACAGTAAACTTGACTCTTTGACAAGTCTTGCTTGTTCCTGCTGCCTGGCTGTTTTGCAACCCACTGTGGGGAAAGCAATATTGACTAGTAGAGCATGCTTATCATTGCTACGGATCGATGAAAGTTACAGAGCTGGGTGCTGCGTTCAAACTGTTCTCTTTTTAATGAACTCCTTGAATCAATGCAGGGACTAGAGTAGGACTATTGGATTCAAATGTAATAACATCCATAATGCCACACACCTCAATGTTCCATTTCTAGTATGCATGCACACACAGACACACACAGAATGAGTCACACTCACACAGTAGTATGTCATATATTGACGACTTTTAGATGAGTTTCCCATACGCTGCTGATCTGGGTATTGGCCATTCCATGTTTGATTTAAAGGATTAAAATCGGATTACACACACACACACACACACACACACACACACACACACACACACACACACACACACACACACACACACACACACACACACACACACACACACACGCTGTTGGGGTTTGGATGAAAAAAGATGAACAGATCCCTTGAAATATTCATATGGATAAAAGTGTGAAAGATGTGCAGCTTGGCTTAAAGTGATTGGGGAGAATATATATAATAAAATAAAAAATATATATATATTCACTTTGGAAGATAAAAACATATTTTGTACACCGGTTATGTTAGACTGTTTCATATAAAACCGCTACCCCTGACAATTGGTAACAGCAGGGGATTGGTGGGTTGGTTGCCATCTTTCTTAGCTTGACCCACCACCCCTCACAATAATGTCTGCGTACGGCCCTGTACTCTACTGTCTAGACCCACAGTTCCTTAATGGGCAGACAAGACATAGAGGACAGTGGGTTAGAAGAGAAAGGCATTGACATGTAGCATAGGACTGTGGGTTGGAAAATTGAATCACGACAAGGCGTATTGCCTATGTTGTCAGCGCTGTAGCACTGACGAATACCTACAATCCACCTGGTGAAAAGACAAGGTCCATTGTGTCTGTGTGTGTCTGTGTGTGTCTGTTTGTGTGTACGTGTCTGTGTGTCTGTGTGTGTGTGTGTGTGTGTGTGTGAGTGTGAGTGAGTGAGTGAGTGAGTGTGTGTGTGTGTGTGTGTGTGTGTGTGCGCGTGCGGCGTGCGTGCGTGGCACATCTTTTCAATTCAGCAAGGCACTTAAATGTTTGTTTCCAAGTTATGTGTAATAATATGGGTTTCAGAGTGGACAGAGGTATGTAAACACACGCTAAGCCCAAATGCATTTGTTGTGGTTCATTTGTTGCTTGTTGGAGTGGAATAAAGTGGAGAGAGAAGAGCCATGACCTGGTCTGGAAGGATGTTGTTGCTGTCTGTACAGGGCAGAGAGCTTGAGTCAGACAGCTTTTACATACTTGATTCTGATTGGTCAATAACGTTCCAAGGGTGTGCAACTGTGCATTGTTTTTCAATAACACTTCTGCCTTTTTACAGTTCTGAATTAATGTTCCATTTCTCAACCAATTTCAATCAGTTGTTTTTATTTAAGGGTTCATGAGCTACTTGGAGTAAAAAACTGATTAAACTGAATGAAATTGGTTGAGAAATGTGAACGTTATAGTGATTTTTATCCAGAGAAACTGCAGCTTCCCTGTTTACTTGTATTTATTTACAGGCCAGTCTTGGCCTCTCCAATATGGCCGCATCGCCACCCGTGTCGTGCATATGTACTGCGTCACTAAGAGCCATTAGACAAGTCTGTACAAACACCATTTGTCCTGCGGTGATGGGAATGCTCCCATTTGGCTGCCCATCATCAACTTCTAAATACCTCTGAAGTTGACTTGCTTTGATCAGAGCAACCGCTATTAACCCTTCCGTCTCCACCATCAGACTAGATGACTAGATGCGAAGGACCCCTCACTGTAAGATCCTTCTAGATATAATGGAAGTACCGGCACTTAGGCTAAAGTACAGGGTATTTAAGTCCGAGCTGAAATGGTTTGGTTCAATCCTCAATATACTGAGCCTACCTGGAAGCAATGCTTGAGCAAGAGGCCTGTCTGCTGCTCTCTTTGGACAAAAGCTCCTTGCAGTGACTAAATTACATCATCACTATGGCGATACATCACCACAAACTGAAGGGTCACTGTTTCTTGTTTGAAGGGTCACTTAAGGATTGGTAGAAATGCTTGAATCTAGTTTATATTTTTTATTTATTTTACTGCCTGCAGACTGACCGTAACAGAGTGCATTGAAGACGGTGAACCCATTGCACTCCTACTGAACCAGACTAAATACTCCACTACTACCAGTCTCAGTCAGTCCCATCTGTCTCCTCTTCCAATATCCACTCCCTTATCCAAACATTCATTAGCTCCTCCATGTTTGCCTGGCCTGAACGCACTGAGCAGTGACAACATTCTCAAGCGCTGTCGTTGCCTCAGACCTCTCCGTTCCTGCAGAGCTGTCCAAACGTAATGGGAAAGTACATGACAGATGTGTGTATGTCTGTGTGTGTATGTGTGTAGTACAACTGCAGAAGATAGGTTTTGCCAAAGATCTCCTATCTAGACATATCATCGTCGATCCACTGAGTAGGCCCAAGTCATTTAGAAGACATTTCATTTTAGATGAAGGTCCTGTGATGTTCTTGGTAATGTTAACTTGGCTTCTTCATTATTCTAAGAACTTGTTTCAGTTTCCCAATGAAAAGAGCAGAAACGTCCGCTAACACCAAATAAAACAAATGACAGACCAAACGCAAATGCGTATTAGTCTGGAACCTCTCAATTCATTAAAGTGTGTTTTCAACGAGCGCGGACCAAAATCCATCTGGACGCAGTTGAATAGACCTACAACCAATCAACCAAAGTGTGACATATCAGCGGCAGCCATTTTGGTTGTTTATGATTAAAATGCCTCAACAGCGCTCCCATAGGGCGCTTCTCTGTACATCAAACCCACCACAGATAAATGGTTGTGATTGGCCCGACTAGGGCCAGGTCTGCAGGAAATCTGTCTGAATGGGAGGGGGGCCAGACGCATATGCCAGAGCAAATAAAACATGAGCTTGCCGATTCCTCTGGTTCCCAGGCTGCATGCAAGCAGTTAGACTTGTCATATAAACCACAGAGAGATTAAGGAACAGCTTGTCCATGTGACTCATATTCATACACAACTTAATTCTAAGAAACATTTAGATAATTAATCAGATATTTTTGCTCATACCTTTATTTACAAACCTTCCTTTATTTATAAAAAAAAAAAGATATTCGGCACTGTCGACTTGCGGACACTAGCCTGCTTGTGTTTATTTAGCCGAGAGGTCCAGTTGCTGGAAGATCCCAGCCGGACTTATCAAGCTCCCAGCTGTGTCTGCTTAATTTCCATGGCAACAGTAACCTGACCCTCCAGCTGGAGTTAGTCTCAAATAATACACTTGATTACACTCTTACACACACACACACATACACACACACACACACATACACACACACACACACACACATCAAGCACACATATGTGCGCTGCCTTTTACTGATAAACCTGCACACACACATGCACACCAGCAGGGAACTTGCATGCATTTAGAGAAACAGTGTGAGGTGTGATGTGCACATACTGACAGTGATCACCACACAGGACAGAAGGAAACAAATGAGAAGTATCCATCAGACTCTTAGAGCACTTGTCATAGACCTGAGGCTAAACCATACACATAAACACACGCACACACACATGGTCTGTCTCTCCTTCTCTGTCTCTGTCACTCTTAGCACACACACAGGTGGGCTGTTTCTCATTCACACAGGTAAAAACACAGAGACACTAGCATAGACACCATCTATGTTTTAAGCACATCAACACACATCACAAAAACAAACAGACACATGCAAATGCACACACACACACACACACACACACACACACACACACACACATATTTTCATGCACACAGGTAAAAAAAAGTGAGACACTCACATTGACATCATCATTGTTTTAAGCACATCAACACACCCACACACTTGATAATAATACAAATAATACACTTGATTACACTCTTACACACACACACACATACACACACACACACACATACACACACACACACACACACACATCAAGCACACATATGTGCGCTGCCTTTTACTGATAAACCTGCACACACACATGCACACCAGCAGGGAACTTGCATGCATTTAGAGAAACAGTGTGAGGTGTGATGTGCACATACTGACAGTGATCACCATACAGGACAGAAGGAAACAAATGAGAAGTATCCATCAGACTCTTAGAGCACTTGTCATAGACCTGAGGCTAAACCATACACATAAACACACGCACACACACATGGTCTGTCTCTCCTTCTCTGTCTCTGTCACTCTTAGCACACACACAGGTGGGCTGTTTCTCATTCACACAGGTAAAAACACAGAGACACTAGCATAGACACCATCTATGTTTTAAGCACATCAACACACATCACAAAAACAAACAGACACATGCAAATGCACACACACACACACACACACACACACACACATATTTTCATGCACACAGGTAAAAAAAAGTGAGACACTCACATTGACATCATCATTGTTTTAAGCACATCAACACACCCACACACGTGCAAGCACATCTGCATACACTGTTAAAACAGCTATTTTGTATACAGGTTAGGTTTCACATCCACCTTGCTTCCTTCTATTCTCTCTCTCTCTCTCTCTCTCTCTCTCTCTCTCTCTCTCTCTCTCTCTCTCTCTCTCTCTCTCTCTCTCTCTCTCTCTCTCTCTATCTAAAATGTGTGCTTGTGCTATTGGATTGAGAAAGGGATTTATTTTAAAAGATGCAGAAGAAGGAGTGAAATGGGGGAGGGGGTGATGGAGAGGGACACACATACTGACACACACACACACACACACACACACACGCACACACACACACGCACACACACAAGGGTCATTTGGTGAGTTTACAGCTGTCACTCTAAAGGAGCTATAGGGCTACAGTCCCCAGCCACGTCTGCTCTGCTGTGCAGTGCATCATGTCAAATCTACTGGGATGTCTGGGCCCTTTTATCCTCTCATAGCAACCTACAGGCTTTTCGTCAGGCTGACGAATGACGTGTTTTGTCAGCTGCAGGGACCCCTAAGGCTGTTTCATTTCATTTCTCAAACTATCGTTCTTCAATTACCAAGTGCTCGAAGGAATCAAGAGAGGCTGTAATTTATTTATTTTTGTACATTTTATTTGCCTCACCATTTCAAATAGACTTTGTGAAAAAACGTTGGAAGACTTTCACTTTGAAAGCCTTTGAAGTGGAAGTACATAACAAATACAATTTTCAAAAAGTATTATTATAATTTGTTTTATCCCATTGCATAAGCTATATCAATATAAAAGCAGTTGATTTCCACATAAATGTTTGGAACAGCATGGCATTAGTGGAAATTTCAAAGCATTTATATCTCATCCGAATCAAAGCCTTATCTGCACTCGGATGGAAATTGATTGTGTCCCCTGGAATGAGGGGCTGCTGCCTTGTAAAGCTACTGTGTGAAATGATTTGAAGATAAGGGCCGCCATAGTGGCCACGATGCTATCTCCCTGGGTGACATATTGGAGGTTCAACTAAATAAAGAGCCATCAAACTAATCTCTTTTAGCTGAGATGTAACGTCTCCAACCTGAAGAAACCAACACATAAAAACAAACATAGCAGTTACGAAAAGATATGAAAGCACCACCAGAAATGTACAATTGTTTATTATTGTAAATTAAAGCGGGATGAATCATCTAGTTGTTATTGTCATCTAGTTATTGCCATATTTCACAATTGTACTTTGAGTCTGTCATTGCGCACGCATGATTGGAGTGAAAGGTAAAAGGTGTTGGGTGGCAAATTAGTTACAGCAAGAGTTATGTTATGATGGCATTTCTATTCTTCTGAGTTTATGTGGGGATTCTAACCATTAACATTTAAGACACATAGAATCATAACAGCCCATCTGCTATTGTTTTGTATAGCGTAATATGAAAGACACTAAATACACGTACAAAACATGTGATTTACTTTTTTTAAATACTGTTAAATATATTTTTGGTTATGTTTTTATGTTTTAATATATGATACATGTCCAATTGCTTAAACTGTTTACAATAACACACTAAAAGCAATTGCAATGCATTTCTGTGTGCTTATCAGACACCTCCCTGCTGTATAAAAGGCCACCAGAGGAAGAGGCAGGCCGTCCACAACGGCTCCGACTCTGATGGATGGCAGGGGGTGTGGTGGGATGTCCTGCAGCACCAAGTACATCAGACTACATACACACGTACACAAGATAACACGATCACACTGTCAAACCTACTGTATGCTATTGCACATACATGGACTTACACACTCACATATGTGCACACACAAACACACACATGCACGCATGCACGCATGCGCACACACACACACTGGTCCTACTCACCATTGAGTCGGTCCTCACCACCTCAATCACAGTTTGAGGTGGGTCAGTCAGCCTCCAAACAGGACATCTGCAGGCAGAAAAGACCATCAGGGTCAACTTACACACCTCCAATCAGCTTGGCAAGCTAAGCTGATTCTGTTACACATTCGTATGCCCACACACATACATGCACCCATTGCATTGTATCTGATAAGTGCCACTTTATTGGAAAGACAGAAAGAAAGAAAGAAAGAAAGAAAGAAAGAAAGAAAGAAAGAAAGAAAGAAAGAAAGAAAGAAAGAAAGAAAGAAAGAAAGAAAGAAAGAAAGAAAGAAAGAAAGAAAGAACGAAAGAACGAAAGAAAGAAAGAAAGAAAGAACGAAAGAACGAAAGAACGAAAGAACGAAAGAAAGAAAGACATAAAGAAAGAAAGACAGACATAAAGAAAGACAGACATAAAGAAATAAATAATGAATGAACAAACGAACGAACGTAAGAAAAGAACAGAAAAAAAAGACAGAAAGACTTTCCACCACTAGTCCAAGACATTATTCCTAGCCTTGTTATTGCCGATCAGAGGGTATAGCTCAGGTTCCTAAACCTGCCTAACGCCATCGTCAAAATGACGTGGCCAAATGGATCTTATTGAAAACAACCCCGTAGGGCTGAGAGAGTGATGGATGCCTTCTGTTTTCCGATATTGAACTGAAAAGTAATAGCTAGACACCTGCCCCAGGGTGGTGGGAGATGGGGTCCAGACTTCACTCATTCACTGCTAGTCCTGTTGAAGCTGTGAAGAAAATGTACAAAAACACCTATACAAAAGAAACAAGGAGCTGTTCCATTTATTGTAGCTGGTAGTTTGAATGCATATAACTTTGTTCCCGTGTAGTGTATATCTAATGCTGAAAGATTGCTTTAGACACAACTAAATTCATGCAGATGACTTGGGTGCAGTCCAAACATTTTTACCGCTATACCGCGTGTATGTGTAGTGTATATGCAGAGGTGTGCAATATGGGTGCATTTGATAAAAACCTCTTTAGACTGCTTTCAGGTTATTACTTGTACCTTCACACAGCAGTAGGACTCTGGCAGCACACACTATCAATGATAAATGATGCAGCACTGGAGAAGTCCTTCTCCAGAGTATGCACAGAGATCTCTGAACATATGCCGCCTATTAACAAACACGCCTGTGTTGTTAGGGGACGTGTGCATAGTTACATTCTGCTACGTTCTCGCAGCACAATGCAAGTGATTATGGTTGCTACTCCTGGCAATGTGAATGAGAGAGAGAGTGACAGACAGACAAAAGAGAGAGACAAAGAGACAGAGACAGACAGAGAGCAAGACAGACAGACACAGAGAGAGAGACAGAGACAGAGACATCAGGTCAACTAACACAATCAATCATATGAATAAATAAATAACCAAAACACCTGCTTACATTATTGATGCCACTTTGTTAAAGTGTTAGCCGTCCCTCAGAGGCTGTCAAGGTTTGTTCGCAAGGATTCAACACTAAGAACCAATCCGGATGAGTGAGGGTCCAAAACCAACACCTGCCAACAGCCAATGGTGGACAGGGTGCACTATTTGGCTACATATTCAAACAATTGCTTGGCCGGTAAACCTTTTCCACTTTTCTGCATTCTAAGAGTGAATTTTGTACCCTGGATGGGTCTGGACTCCAATGTTACA
>JACYXH010000216.1:8361675-8489175 GCA_026745465.1 Lota lota | reverse complement strand
CACACACACACACACACATGCAGATACACACACAAACACACACACACATACGCACACACAAGTGTCTAAAGCAATAGCCATAGTGTGAGAAAAGTGCTGCAGTGAGCACATCCAGCAGGTTCTAGCTGAGGACAACATAAGATTGACGCTCGGCGGAGGAGCGCCTGGGATTAGCCAAAGAAACAAGTCAAGGATGGATAACACAACAAACACAAGGCACTTGGCCACTCAGCACACATGGCGTTTGGTGTGTGGATTCCCCAAATCCTTTTACATTACCTCCAGTTCCCAGGCCAAGTGTTTCACTAGACTTCTCAATTAAGAACCAATGTTGCATATTGAACACAGTGTTGACTTGACTTTTCCCCAGTATGTGACTATACTAACATAACAATTAAGGAGGCAGTCTCAAAGATTACTGCCTTTGGCAACATCTTTGACAATAAGCGGTAATTGTTCCCATAGATCCCAACACCCAACACCCAGCCACCAACACCCAGTTTGTAACATTCATAATACTGCTAATGCAAGGGCTTTCATAGATAGATAGTGACTTAACATTCATTTATTTACATGGAAATCCAATTGCCACTTTAAATAAAATAGAGCAAATATAAACATTATAAAGCTGAATACCATATAATGGAATAGATTAGAAATATAGTCATGGGGCTATGTGGCTCTACCCGCTAGTCAAAATACTAATACGCCTTGTAACACCCCAAGTTCAATCCCCACCTGTGGTACTATGCTACTATATCATTCCCTCTCTTCTCCAAACCGCTGTCCTGTCCATACAGGCCCAGACAAAGTATTGTCTCGTTTTCTATCTGTGTAGAAAATACATAGATAGCATATAGAGACTATCTCAGAGATAGTCAGAGAAAGTCTATAGAGACTATATCAGAGCACACATCATATTCTATAGACTATCTCAGAGCACACATCAGTATATTAGTAACAGGATAGTATATAGAGACCATCACATGTCATAGTCAGAGATAGTCTATCGATTATATCACACATTATAGTCTATAGAGACCATCACACATCATAGTCTGTAGAGACCATCACACATCAGTCTGTAGAGACTATCACACATCATAGTCTGTAGAGACCATCACACATCATAGTCTATAGAGGCCATCACACATCAGTCTGTAGAGACCATCACGCATCAGTCTGTAGGGACTATCACACATCATAGTCTGTAGAGATTATCACACATCATAGTCTGCAGAGACCATCACAGTCTATAGAGACCATCACACATCATAGTCTGTAGAGACCATCACACATCATAGTCTGTAGAGATTATCACACATCATAGTCTGTAGAGATTATCACACATCATAGTCTGTAGAGACTATCACACATCATAGTCTGTAGAGACCATCACACATCATAGTCTACAGAGACCATCACACAGTCTATAGAGACAATCACACATCACAGTCTGTAGAGACCATCACACATCATAGTCTGTAGAGATTATCAGACATCATAGTCTGTAGAGACCATCACACATCATAGTCTACAGAGATCATCACACAGTCTATAGAGACAATCACACATCATTCTATAGAGACTATCACACACCATAGTCTGTAGAGACAATCAAACATGTGGTGGAAATTCTTCGCACTGTATTGACAATGTAACTCAGAATAAACTTAGTTTATTGTAAAAAAGCTAAAAATAATCGATCTCAGATCACACATCATAGTCTATAGAGACCATCACACATCATATTCTATAGAGACCATCACACATCATAGTCTGTAGAGACCATCACACATCATATTCTATAGAGACCATCACACATCATAGTCTGTAGAGACCATCACACATCATAGTCTGTAGAGACCATAACACATCATAGTCTGTAGAGACCATCACACATCATAGTCTATCTCAGATCACACATAGAGATAGAACTCAGAAGAAGCCTCCTGAGAGAGGAGCTCCATTGCCCGGAGCAGGGACACCTCCTGCACTATAATTGCTCAATGAGTATTGCCATGTTTTATCACGGCTGGGCCATAACTGCTTTTGCTCTAAAAATGTTGTGCCCGTGTCCTTGTTGCCAAGAGTGAGAGATAAATTGTTTCTTTATGGCTCTTATTACGGCAAGAACGCGATACTTACACCAAACATAAAATATAGAGTTGAGACTATGAAGGTGCCATTACAGTGAACCAGAGGGAAATAGAAATGTCTCCTAGTGTGTGTGTGCGTGTGCATGTGTGTTCCATCTGGTGGATAACATGTGTAATTTGTGTTGTGGTAAATAAAGTGTGTTTACATATGTTCTGACACAATAATGTGTGCATACTGGAGTCAAATGTTTGCACGTTGTGTGTGTGTGTGGCACAAACACAAGTGTCCACACATACAGATACTCAGACACACACACAAAGGCATAAGCAGAACAAAAATAAATAGTAGTTATAGTCTTTATTGTTTAAATTCACCCAGAAATGTTGACTGCGTAACTATATCCACTATCACTTATTTCTCTCATCAGCGGTGTCCTCCATGTTGGCTGAATAATGACATCATAGTGACACTACCATTGCCGTGTGACAACCGTGCCCACATGGCTTGCACAGCATAACAAACGAATAAATAACATATTCATGAATTAATATCAATAATACATCCCCGAGTCCATCTTCATTTAACGCTGCTCGCCAGTCAAAATATTGCACATTAATATCGAAATATTAATCGTCCCCTGCCATGCCCTGGGTTCAACACAATACAGTTATGATTATGGATAAATAAGGATGTTCATTTTCTTCTCATAAACACCAAATGAGGAGAACCTTTCAGTTCATCGAAGGATTTGAATAGCGATGCCTTGTACAGGATCCAAATACTGTGTTTTCACAGTAACAATACGCACAAGCTTGATCCGTTTATTTGAATTAATTATTCAGTCAATACTAATCAAATCAAGTTTAAATATCCTAGGTGCTCCAAAGTGATGAAAAGGGCATTTTTTTCTAGATAGTCTCAGTAATTCAGGCTTCACACTAGCAGTTAAGCTTGGATTATAAGCACTTACACACTTTTCAAATGGGTTTCAAAATGGCCATCAAATGTGAACGTCATCAATGATCTAAATTACTATTCTATCGTAGATTCTATATTATAGCTTATATTCTCTTTTATTTGGTATTGAATGTCATTATTGACACATTTTTGCTTTTTCTTTCTATTAGAAATGCCCGTCTTCATGCATGGTACATCCATTTAATTTCCACTTAGTGAAACATCGAACCTAGTACTTTTCAAAAGACCTTATCGTACAGTGTGCTGATTCGTTTTGCCCTTCGAACAATTCAAGGCTAAATATCCTTTAATCTTAGTGTGACATTCTCTGTATTGAAAACTCGCCTTATTTTGGCCAATATGGCTGTGTTGACCTATATTTAACAGACACCCCCCACACACACGCACACACATGCCAGAGCTACTTACGAGACATCTTGGTGTATCTCATACCACCACTCATTGTCTCGCTCTCTGTCTCTGTGTAGAAAATGCATGTGGTTCAGTTGGATGGTCTTTCAACATAGATGCGATTGATAAATTAACCTGAATAAAGCAAGAAGAAGGAAAAAAAATATATAGGAAGGATCAAAATGACATCAAGCAAAAAGTCTTTCCAAGTGCCTTGCATAAACCTCTTCAATAGATCATCTGCTATGTACAGTATTACATCTAATCGTTACCGGTACGGCCCATCAGGCCTAATCGGCTTGAACAGAGTTAAAACACCTTATTCCAAGGACGGAATACTCTCCCTATATCGACCTCATCACCGGATCATCAGGACCAAAGCAACCGAAAATTGAATTCTCTCCATTTACAGTAGAACACAGTAGACACATTTTTCAAGTAAAAGTTCCATTGTTCAAAAAAATAACACAGACTTGGCTGACACTGTCTGAACAGAACTGGGTCAAACAAAGAATAATTTAAATCACTTTACAACTCTATACATTATTTGGTGGCTTTAATCCAAGGCACCATACAATGAAACACACTTGTACTGCTGTGTTGATACTTAAGATAAATATGCACTTTCTGCGACCATCTCAGTCAGACAATTGCAGTCGCGAATAAAAACTGGGAGATACGGATACGGAGCAGTCAACCCCTCCTGAAGTGCGTTTGAATAATTTACAAAGAGACTATTTTGACCCAGCTCTGCCTGACGGATCGCTGACAAACACCGTCATTACCCGACGTCGGACGGAACCGAGTGACTAACAATAGCGATACATCAGATGAAGGTAAAATGAAAATACATCCTTTTTTTCTTTCTTAAATACAGAAAACAAAAAAAAGCCATTGTCATAACCAAACACAACAAAGTCATCGAGTTCTCTGCATTGCCATTATTTTTTGCCTTCATGGTGTGTGAGCGAGGGTGGGGCACCCACAACTGTTTCTGTACAGTTATTCATTTAAAACAATCACAAAATTAAAGAAGACGAAGCACACAAATATTCCAAAGAACATAAACGGAGTCATCTCAAGACGAAGATGTGTTGTTTTTTTAGCTTCTTTTCTAGTGTTTCCCATAGGGTTTTCTTTCCCATTTAAATTTTAAAATACACATACTTTAGAAGATTTACATTGGAAATTGGATTGATAAACAGAAGAAAAAAAAACACAGTTTTAAATCACTCCAGCTTTTTAGCCGACGTCATGGTCGATCTTATACTGACAAGCCCGGCCTTGTCTGGTCCCTATCATAAGCCCCGCCCACTTACCGCACCATCCCCCCCAAGCCACGCCCTGCCCTCATCAAAACACAAACCCAAACGGTGTTGTAGCCCACAGCCAACCGTCTGCTGCAACGATGGCAGTAACTCTACAGAGTGATGACCAAGGGTCTGGGGCTGGGCCAGGGGTCTGGGGCTGGGGCTGGGCCAGGGGTCCAGGGCCCCTTTGTTTCACACTGTGAAGCGTTCATGTGTGCTGGTACTGAACTGTTCCTGACCATGGAAAAAGCCCCTCCCCTTCCTGCAGACCGGACTATTTTATAGGCTGGGCCAGGAGGAGAAACGCGAACCAGTCTCACAAAGCACACTGCAGTCAGGTTCAGAGTTAAGATAAGTTCTGGAGTGTAGCTAAGAGCTCAGCAGTGTGAGGGGCCCCTGCTGTGCTCTAAGGTGTTATCGGGGTGGGGGGGCCGCAATGGTCCAAGTGGTCCTCAAGTGGGCTCAGAAAAATAAAATAAAAGAGAGACCACAGAGAGAGAGAGGGAGCGAGCGAGAGCAAGAGAGAGAGAGAGAGAGAGAGAGAGAGAGAGAGAGAGAGAGAGAGAGAGAGAGAGAGAGAGAGAGAGAGAGAGAGAGAGAGAGAGAGAGAGAGAGAGAGAGAGAGAGAGAGAGAGAGAGAGAGAGAGAGAGGGGGTCCGGGGTTGCTATGGCTTATCATTATGAGATTCTGTGTTCATAAGCATACATAGCTCCACTGTCACGTTTAGTATTAACCCCTAACCTAATATAGGATCCAGAGAGAGAGAGAGAGAGAGAGAGAGAGAGAGAGAGAGAGAGAGGCCAGAGTTAAACAGCTAAAGAGTCAGTTATGGCTGAGTATTCACATTGGTTAAAAAAGGGGAGCTTGATCTATGGATCAGGGGGCTTTAGAGGTGGTGTATTGTGGTGGTTGTCGGGGGTGTTTGGGGTGAGTGTCCAGAGAAAGGGGCAGGTCCTTGGGGGGCCGCTGGGGCTCTAGGCATTGTTTTTGTTTTCAGAAGAGCGTGGCCCAGTGAGTTCTGGGGGTGTCATGGTGTCATGAGAGCTTCATGAAGTCTTCAGGCTGAAGAAAAGACCTATGGCCAAACGGACATCTGAAAGTAGAAAATCAGAACAAAATACGCCTCTTTATGGTCGTACAAGATCAACACTTATGTGTGGTCAGTTACCACAGGTAGCGGCTGTCAACCACAGTTAACTCCTAGTTCAGTAGTCCCCAACCAGTGTGGAATTCTTCTATACAAAGGTTACAGCAACAAAAATTAGGTAGTGAAAGGTGTATTGAAAGTAGTTGCTGTTTTCAATAGATTTACTATTTATAATGACTTTTTATCATTTGCCTCATTATTGATTCATTGTTCCACATGATATAAGTTGTCAATACAGATTTTTGGAAAAATAATGCAATTGGGACTTTTTTGCTGCTGCGTGAAATATTGCGAAACATAACATATCCTTACATATTGCATAACATATCCTAGTGATAATGTGTTTATGTACAGTTTTCATAATTACTCCCTACAACATTAAGATGGAGTGCCTTGCATTTCTTTTGGGTTTTGTGGTTGAACCCTTAATGTTGAGAGCCAATGCGCTAGCTATTAACTACAGTTACCTTCAACGCTAACTCCAGCTACAGAACCTCTTATTTGAATACACAGCTGTTATGAACATCATTGGATTCAAAAGTAAATAGATGTAATTGTTGTAATCTTAAATGATGAAAGACCAGGTGTATCTATTCTCTGCCATTTATGTTATCACATTGTTTGAAAATGTCTCACACAGTATATAACCTCAGAGTAGCAGATGTGAAAATGACCCACCGAGAAAGCAGCTGTTTATGCCTAGCAAACAGCTGGGCTTCAGCAGATAGTCTCCAGGTGGCGGGAGTTCTGGACGGAGATGAAAGCTTGGTCAGTCACGTATCGCATGCTTGCTAATCGTTTAGATGTGTGTGAAATGGCTCGTGTATATGTTGGAGTGTGTATGTGTTTCTATGTTGGTGTGTGTGTTTGGGTATGTGTGCGTGCACATGTCAGTGTTTATAAAGGTATTTTGGGCGTGTTGTGTGTGTGTGTGTGTGTGTGTATGCACGCATGCACACGTGTGTGTGCTTGTTTGTGTGAGAGTCTGTGTGTGTGTGTGTGTGTGTGTGTGTGTATGTGTGTGCGTTCACGTGTGTGTGTGTGTGCGTGTGCGTGTGGTGCTGCTCACGGGGTTGTCGCTCCACTGGCGTGGGAGGTCTTCATGCTCGGGGGGGTAGGACATCCAGGAGGGGCTGCGGTAGGAGGAGGGCGGAGACATGACGTAGTAGTCCGAGTAACCCGGGTGATTGGCTGATATGGCGTAGACCGCGGTCATTGGATTCCCTGCGAGTAAAGACGCTGCGTCAATGTCGGGAAAACGAGGGCTAGTGAGAAGACAGGACAAAAGCTCTATCCTCCCCTTTCTGTTCAGAAGTCAATGTCAAGAAGAGGTTCTGTTCCACCGACGCCCTAACCGCCACAGACAGAGATCACGGTTTGATGGATGACGTTTGTGGCCGCGCTGCAACTTTAAAATGTCCTCTGCCATAATTCATACAGGCATCCCACATCCCGTTCCAAAACCACCAGTCAGTGTGGTGTGCATTTTTCAATTTGGGGAGACAGCAGACAGAAGCATTTACAGTCTGTTTCATCCTCATTCAATCAATAGTCTAAGACCGTGTTTAAGTGCTTTATCTGTGCCACCACCAGCAGCTCTTCTGCTGGTCGACACTGCCCCCTATTGGTTAATCTGTTACCTACTGTTTAATCGTGGAACCAGCAGTCCTGCTATACCATAGCAGAACAGAGCCTGGGCCGGAAACCAAAATATATGAAAGGGAAAGGGTTTTGCTTTTTTGTTACAGAGATACTCTACCAAAGGGAAACTAATTTGTGCGAATGGATGAAGCTTTCAGAAGGGGATTCTATTAACTGTATTTATACAGTCTACACAGTGTTTGAATAGCTGGCCGAGTTTGTGTTCGCTGTCAGCCAATTAGGCGTTTACTGATACCTGCCTCCAGCAACATGATTGGTCGAAACAAATATGATGTATTCATCTAAAGTCTGATTTGTGAGACTACCTACTGTTCAGGGACAATGTGGTTTTGAAGGCAGACAGACAGAAAGACACAAACACACACACACACACACACCTGAGTAGCTGGTAATGGACTGGTCAACAGTGACAGCAGGAAAGGGGGTGCGGGACAGTGGTAGGTAGGGGCCACCGTTGTGCTGCTCAGAGGCCTCCGTCACGCGGGGTTTCAAACTCACATCTGGAGTGGATCTGTCCAGAGGGGAGAGGCACGAGGAGAACAAACACATTTAAACCAGATTTAATTTAAGGAATGATAGACAAAAACAATACAAGAAACTACCATCATATTTGTGTTGATGACAAATGTTCCAATGATAGAGCAGCTGTGAGGCCATTTCATTTTTTGGTAATTTATCTCTTAGATCAGAGCAACACCTGCTCTCCATTCCCAACGATAACAGTATGTTATCGATGGTGATTATTGTTACAGTATTGCACACTCATCTTGCTTTCAACACTAAACCAACCCACCCCTCCTCTTGCTTTCAACGATCATTGATATGACTCCATGATAGTCCTTGTTGAATCTCTTACACACATCCGCACACAGTTTAATATGTGAATGAGCTTAAAGTGATGGATAACAGAAATCGTACATTTTTTCAGTCAATCCATTTCCTTCTATTTCTTCAAGCTGAGTTAATGGGTGGAGTCTATTTTCACTCCTCGCTACATAGCGAAGCAAGTGAACAATTACTGTACACTTGGGCGACAGTGAAGCGGAATGGAGCTAAGGTGTTTGGGACTTTGAGGAACTACACAAAACAGTGAAAATCCTCAGAAGTATGATGAATGTATTTAATCTGTAATGCCATTGTTTCAGATGTTTTGAAAACAACATAGACTGGTCTTATGATCGCTGGCTCAAGGCATACAGAGAAGACCCGTCCACCATGTGCATTTTTACGGCACGGCTGCATTCCAAATGCACTGTGTACTCTATTGGAGCGGAGCTCTCCAGCATGCGTAATGAAGACTATCTCAAACACTACAGTTGGACCACCAGCCAAAGATCACCCACCGGATAACACAAGCTGGCCGTTTAGTAAAAAATAATCCACTGTATTGTCCTTTTTCTTGGGGGATGATTTGGCGTTAACTGCAAATTGGAATTCATCATAATTTCCTATTCTTATCCTGCTAATATCCCTGGGCTGTTATGCGATAGATCCATGGTTTGTCCACTAGGTGGCAGACTTCTCCTGCCACATAATATGAACAAGAAACTAAGGGCTGACGACTGACTGAGAAGTCATCCATCACTGCAGTGGTGCTGAAGTGCACGTGGTGGGGGTGGTGGTGGTGGTGTGGACGACCAAGGCAACAGCATTATAGATTAAGAAGCTCTGGAGATCAAACGATATGCGGCCTCACGTACGGGCTTGGATCCAAGAACTTAATGAAAGATAGAAAAAGGGAGAGAAAGGTACACAGAGGGGGGGAGAACAAGAGTTAGAGAGAAAGGAAGAGAAAGAGAGAGTAAAAAGACAAAGCGAGAGAGAAAGGGGAAGAGGGGTAGGGGTAGGCAAGATTGAGAGAGAGAAAGATAGAAGGGGAGAGGGAGAGAAGGGGAAAGAGGGAGAGAAAGAGAGAGTAAAAAGACAGAGAGAGAGAGAGAATGAGGAAGAAGGGGAAGCGAAATGAGAAAGAGAGAGACAGAGAGACAGAGAGAGAGGGAGAGAGCTGACAGAGGATGACAAGAGGCACAAAGCCGCGGTTCTGTGGACAACAAGTCTGTGTGCTGAGTACAAATCAGAGCCCAAACAGGCTCATAATCATAGCAAAAGAATTATCAATAAAGACAGTGAGCGACAGCCACCAGATGTAGTATTGGCGACCATTCACTCCAGCAATTAGGGCATGTGTGTTTGTGTGTACTTAAGATGATGTTGCCGTCACTGTTATTAGATATCAACTACAATGAATACTAAATCCTAAGCAACGAAGAAGAAAAAAATTTGGCTGTTGATTTTTGCTCAATTGCATTCTTTCATTCATTTGGATTAAGCTAGGATCTGTAATGCCTGTACCAACACCAAAGTGACGCAGTATCACAATAATGTACGCCAAGGACAATGTCATTAGCAGCACTGCATCATGCTTGTCAAGTTGGGTTTTGCTGTACAGAAACAGTCCAATTGGGTAATTGTGGATGGCATAGGCTAATGAATCCATTAGGTGACTCCATTACGCAATTTTTAACATGCATAAATACTGTTGGCAGGGAAGCAACAGTGGGAGTTAGTCCACCAGAAAAACAGAGCAGAACAACTGAAACAAGACCCAACTGAGACCCGACGGCTTATTATATTTAAATAATTCCTGAACAATGATGAGCGTCTTCACCTCATCAACCACACTTATAAAACAGCAGTATAACCTTTCAAGAAGGGCTTTTTGTCGAGTGGGCTATCCGTGTTAAAGTCACACTTCGGCTCAGTAGGTTGAGGTATTTCTATTATTTGCATAGTGTTCTTCTGTGTGTGTGTGTGTGTGTGTGTGTGTGTGTGTGTGTGTGTGTGTGTGTGTGTGTGAGTGTGTTGCATGTCTTACCGCCTCACAGAGGTTCCCGGGGGTGGTCCTGGTCGCGAGGGGATCAGCGGAGGTGGAGACCCGATGCCCATATCAGGGAGTTGAGTGAACCTGAAACCCTACAGCAGCCACAAACAACAAACAAATACAAATGAATTCATAATAAATAAATAAACATCACTCAAATTAGTTGTTGGTCATGAAACATACAAGACGAACATTCCGAGCTGAGGTTTTGCATGTATGTTTGTTTTTTTGTACAGGGACAAATACAGACACACACATTTTGTCTGATGCATTGCATTATAGTATGCATAGCTCACGCTAATTTTCAATACATAAACAGATGACTGCACTGACCGGTTTAGGCAGGCTACATTGGTGCATGTCCCCGTAGCCAGGCGTGCTCCTCTGGCGCCCCCCACAGGGCTGGTTCATGGTGCCGGGGGCGCTGGTCACCCCCCCACAGTAGGGGGCGGTGTGGGCCGGGTTGTACACGGAGTGGGCGTGGGGGATATAGCGATGGTGGCTGCTGTTGTGAGGGATAGAGGGATGGTTATACACACACACACACACACACACACACACACACACACACACACACACACACATACCTTCTCTGATCAACGCATCACCCAGTTCAGGTTTATTTAACGGTCTGCAGTTGTAGAGCTCTGCATGGCACCGGTCATTTCTTCCCTGACATACACTGCAGAACATTCGGGTCCCTGCCAACAGTGTTTCTATCATCCCATGGTGTAAAATTCTTAAAAAGACAATTCATGTTGCAAAGACCTTTCACATTAAGGCTGTGCATCAAACAGCACCAGTCTGTGTCTGCAGCGTTTTCTTTTACAAAGGTGCCGTTGGAACAGGGCTTCTGGTTCTTGCTATACAGGCGGCATTAGAAGCCCTGTCTGGATATGCAGGATTATATCGGTTTCAGACGCAGCCTTCACTCTCAGGGACATGACGATGAAGGCCACCGGGTGCATGTTCCCTCAGTCGGAACTGAAGCAGCACATGGATTGGAGATGCGTTTGTTTCAGCGTAGGTGTACACTTGCGGTAAGTACGATGGATTATTTTGCATTCTGCATTTACTCCACAATCATGATCCTAACCGGCTGCTCTCGCCTACATAAAGAGGAACAGAGTGAACAAAACATCCCGCTCACGCAACATATGGGTTTGGGTCCTACGAACCTGAAGACCCTGTTACAGCTCTGTTAAAGCAGAGCAGTATCACTGTTCATAGACACACCTCGTCCAAGACTTCACTATTGAGTTACACTATCCGGGTGGGTGGTTGTGTGTTGTTGTCGTGTTGCAACACACGTCAACAACACACTAGCCTTTTTCTGGCGGTGATTCACCTCGTTGGTGGCGACGGGGGGTCGTGGTCCGGGGGGGCTAGGCTGAAGGCGTTGCCTAGCAGCATGTGCATCTGTGAGCGGACCTCGTCAATGGAGGGCTGGGAGCTGAGTGTGGAGGAGTCTGAGCCGCGGTGACCCTTGACCCCCAGGCTGCCGTTCCTGGTGCTGCCCGTTCCCCCGCCACCGCCGCCGAAGCCCAGTGAGGTCATGAGGCGGTCCACGTTGGTCTCCTCAAACGGTTCTGCTTCTCCCTGTGAGGAGAACACACACAAGCACATGCACGTGTATGTACGCGCACACACACACACACACACACACATGCACACGCACACACGGAAGTGTAGCCACTCACACACACATACACGCATGCACACACACGCGCACACGCAAACACGCACACACACACACACGCACATGCATATATGTTAAAAGTTGCAGAACTAATATTTTTTTGAGTCAAGGTGACTTAGAATCATAAGTTAGGAGCCACACACCATTACACAAGAATGATGCATTATATTCACAATAGTCATACATATGAGACCACAGTGCACAATACAAAGCTAATTCCATAGCATAGCCAATAAGAAAGTACAACATATACAACATACTGAACCACTGATGCACTGCAGTTATACACACACACACACACACACACACACACACACACACACACACACATGCCTGCACCTATACAGTCACAACACTTAGGTTATAGACACATGACCACACACACATCCGGTCACACTCACACACCGCTTGAGCCATTTTGAATGGATCAGCATATTCAAAGCTATTAACTGGCTATCAAGTTTCCAATTTAAATGTGTGAATAGACAGTAATCATATTCAAGCTCATTGAAATTCAGCTAGGAGCTGGTTGCTGCGCACACTACTGCAGTGAGAGAGAGAGAGAGAGACACTCACACATTGCGAGACAGTGAGACTGCGTTCCCCTTTCTTCTCTTGATCGTTCCTATATAATTTCCTTTTGTTGCTGGCCTTGCCATCTGTCTGACAATCTTCCCCCTCTTTAACCAATTTCACTCTCTTTGTCCCTCTAATCGTATTGATGTTTCTACTTTTTCTATGGGCTGCAGGTTTCAGAGAGGCTATTTAATCATAATCTACTAGGTCTAAAATCTAGGTAATTTAAGAGTTAAGAATGTCAGGGAGAGAGGGACAGAGAGAGACTCAGACAGAGAGACTGAAGGAGAGAGAAAGAGAGAGACAGACAGAGAGAGGAAGGGAGGTGGAGGATTAACTTTATCTTCAGATTGAAAAAGTTATATTGCTCAATTTATATGCAAGGTGCATCTGAGAGAAAGAAAGAAAAACACAAAGAAAGGAATGGAGAAATAAATAACATTCATCCATATTTCCACCCATCTGTGGAGCTGTCCATCCATCTATGATAGGCTGTCTGGCTGTACCATGCATTGACCCACCCGCCCATCCCTGCATCCCCCAAGTGTGCTCACGTCGTAGCCGTTGTTGCGTATGCCCCTGCGCGACCTCTCCCTCAGCACCAGCAGGTCCATCTCCGTCTCCACCGGACTGGGGCTGCTCAGGGACTGACGGCTCCAGTAAGCTGGCTCCCGAGGATGGGAGTACCTGTGGGGTGGAGGCAACACACACATCCAGCGCTCAGCTAAGCTACGTTGATCCGACTTATATATCTGGAGTGATTGATGTTTTCACTACAATAGACCCTTTTCACCATGGTGTCATGGTAGGACAAACATGATGTTGTTCATAATGTTAATTTTGTTTCATTAATGTTATAATTTAGGTTATAATCAACACCTGTGTTTGCTCTACAATGACATCTCTGTGAAAAGGGTCTGTTGAGGACGCTGGTATCATCCATGTTCAAATTATCATAATACCAGTGTTATCAGTTCAATAATTAAAAAATGTAAAAAATTATTATACGATATGTTATATGATATGTTCTTCATGATATAGTATATAATCGGATAGTATTGTGCAGTAGGCAATATTGAGCACATGCACACACACACACACACACACACACGCACGCACACACACACACTCACACATCAACACACCAACACACACACAGACACACACTTCTGTTGTGTCTTTTTCTTGTGTCTTTTTCTCCATCTTAATCTCCACCCACCACGTACAAGCCACACGCCAAGTCTAACACTACTGAGTTAACAGTATCACCATCACACATTGTGGAAAATCAGGCACGTTACCATGGTAATACATTTCAAATGTTCTAGCAAATCCTTTTTTTATTTCTTTTTTAAACTTTAGTTATAAGAGACCCTATGAACCTTGGCATACAAAAGAAACCATTTATGTTGGCTTTCATAAGATAAAATGTGTCTCTGCTGTTATATTATATGGAAGAATTCATTTTGTAAGACATTTTAGAAATCTGGTGACCCAAAATCATCTCACGAGTGAGAACAGTCAAGACAAACATGAACAACTTTTCATGATGAACTCTGACCTGGCACGCCCTTACCCTTTATGGCATCCGGCAAAGGAGGCCCGTTTCTCCTCCGCGGTCATTGGCTCCTTGAGCCCGTTGTCGTGGCGACCGTGCCTGGCATCCCGCTGGGCGTGGGCGTGGCTGCCGCTGCCAGAAAGCGAGAACTCCCCGTAGCCCTTCCTCCTGGCCTTCTGACGCAGCTTGTTCCTGTAGTGCTCGATATCAGACTTTTGCTTCAGCCCGCTGTGGTTGGCCTGCAACGCACACACGCACGCACACACACGTGCACACGCACGCACACACACGTGCACACGCACATTAACACACACACACACACACGGCCGTAGGAAGCATTATTGAGGCATGTGGAACAGACCATAATGTGGGCTCTGGGGGATCTCTCCCATATACAAAATGTCACAATACACAATACAATATAATTTTGCTGCATATAGCCCTTTCACATGTCTTAGCTATTCCAGCAGGCCATGTAAGACGAGAGAATGTAAAATGTCCAACCTATTATACATTTTTATTTATCTAACTATTTATAGAACCCAATATTAATGTGGGATACCTCTGAGACAGTACGCATGCCTGTCCATGCGATTTGGAAAGATTTTGCGTCATCAAAAGCGATTTTGATATCATTTTCACTGAACCATTTTATTTTAAAAGTGAATTACAAAAATAGGATTTCTTAAAGTGTGGGAGGGGGAAATGTCCCTAGTAGGCATTGAGGACGCATGAGGCACTGCTTCGAATGGATTATGCAAATGAGATTCCACCAAAACTTTGAAGCCGAATGAGAATACACACCTCAACACAATCCCAGCGTCACATATGCTAATGTAAGTGTTTATAATCTGTGGTACGGGAGGTTGACAAATTGCTTCACATTTAATCTTTAAAGAAAACACCTAGAGCCAATGCTGGCTGTGTGTGTGTGTGTGTGTGTGTGTGTGTGTGTGTGTTTGTTAGCAAATAATAAGTAGACATACACACTATGTATATATGTCACACAACTACGTCCAAGCCTTTGTTCCAGAGATCAACATCTCAGGCCTACTCATCACTCTCACATGTCACATGTCACTCTCACAGGGCTTTGTCAGGACTTTCCTTATATTCCCCTCCGTATCAATTCGTTAGAATCATTTGAATTAACTAAGCTATTATTATTGTTTTATTATTATTATAATTATTTATATAATTATTTTTATTTATTATTTTTAGAAGCATTGTCGAATGACACATAATAACAAAAAACTAACAAAAAGGACAACAATGAAGTATCACTTCACGTCAGGCAGTATCGTTTTCACCACCATCCAACAACAACATCCCTTTTCCTGCACCCACCCACCCGTACCCTGCCTCTGGAGGCCTGAGTCTTCACAACAGGTCCTTGTTTGAGCTCACCTCCCCGTTGAGGACCACTGAGTCCTGGCTGTGTGAGGACGAGGAGGGGTAGGAGTAGGTGGGCTGAGCCGTCATGGGCTTGATGGTGATCAGACGCAGCGAGCCGGAGTGGTCTTCATAAGGATCTGGGGGGGGGGGGGGGGGGGGAATCACAGGTAGGTACAAAGTTGGTTAACCACAAGGACAATCAGTCTTGGAGCTTGGAGACACAGGGACAAGTGTGTGTGTGTGTGTGCATTTGCGTGTTTAAGTGTGTGTGTGTGTGTGTGCTACTGCTGAGAGATGCAGAGCAGAGAGTGAGAGTGAGAGAGCGAGAGTGAGAGAGCATGAATGTGTTTGGAGCTGTGATTGTGGTCCTGGTGTCGCTGACTCATTGCCTGGCTGATATCACATGGCAGAGCGCCTCATTGAAAACATTAATGGGTTCTGGTTAGCTCCCCGCTGAGCCATGCTGCTAGCGCAATGCTAACAATAAGAGCACATCTCCGAGAGCTGGAGCTCTTCCCTTTCATGCCTAACTAGTCCTTTGCGCAGAGTTTTGGTTAAGTTGAAGGGTGGTGTTGTATGGTGTTAAGAGCTTCTCAGCAGTCAATATATCATCTGTTCATTCTTCATTTCTAACTAGGAATTACTGCCCCCTGACACTGATCAGTACCACTTTTGTCACTCACAATTCTGAGTGGCATTGTATGACGTGCAACTTGCGCTAATCTCATGAAATGATCTAAAATAATGTTATCGGTAACACTTTACAATAAGGGTACATTAATGACCCATTAATTAACATTAGTAAATTCAGTTATAACCATTATTATTGGTATTGGTATTATTATTATTATTTTATAGCATTAGTATAGCGGTTAGGGTTAGGGGTAGTGGATTAGGGTTAGGTTTTTGTATTGTAGTTCAGTTCTTGTTAGGTAAAGTTACTCTGGTTGCACTGGCTACCATCTCCATCTCCATAGCTTAGAAGTGTGTTAGTGGGTTAGGGTTAACCCAAACCCTATTAAATAATGTATATATTAATACCTTAGTTAACATGAACACCAATACCTTGATTAACATTAACACCAATAGTAAACATGAACACCATTAGTAAATTATTACCATGACCATTAGTACACTGTTAATTAACTGTTAATTAACGGTTAGGTTAATATTATTACTGCATGGACATATGTTACTTAATGGTTAATTAATGTAACCTTATTGTAAAGTGTTACCATGTAATCTTATCGTTATATCGGGTAAATTACAAAAGTAGGATAGTGGATAGAGACTTAAAAAAAGACTTACAGAGATACTTAAAAATAAGATTTAGCTTTGACTTTTTGCCGTCCTAAACATGGCTGATGATGGTGATCACACGGGTAATGTCTCTAGTGTTAAGTGATCCCTCACATCATTGTCATGCAGGGATATTTCGCAGAGCAGGGGAAAGCTGTGGAGGAGGTTCTTAAGAGAGACTTTTTCAGAGAAAAGATTAAAAGGTGGCTGATAAGAACCTGTTAATATGGCGGCTTAATATGGACGTCACACCATTCGTTCTGCTTTTAAAAACGCATGCATAGGACAAGGTCAAAAGCACAGGCCAAGCCCAAACCTTTCGATCTGTTGTGCCACATCTCCCGTTACCTGTTACTCTGTTAACTGTCCACCTTTTCGCCCCCTAAACCTCAGTCCTCTCTCTCCTCCCCACGCCACCCTCTGTCTTGGAAGCAACTTTCACCTTTACCTTCCAATATTTCCCTTCACTCACCAGTAGCATCTTTCTGTCTCTGTCTCTCCCCTTCCCTAATCTCATTTTCCCTATTGCTCTTACCGACCTCTCTGTCTTCCCCCCCCCCCCTCTCCCCAGAGCTAACACACACTGATCTCTCTGTCTCCCCCTCACCATTATTGCCCCTCTTGTGGAGCTCGTCCTTGCCATTTGTCTTGATGCTGCTGCCAACGATGCTGCCTGCTGTGGCGGTCCTGCGCGTCGATGACGACTTGCCCGTGTTCAGCTTCCCGGAGCCACCGCTCGACATGGAGCCGCCCTCCTCGCTCGGCAACCGCCTGCCCGTCGCCATGGCAACACAGGGAAGAGGAGAGGAGAGGAGATGGGAGAGGAGAGGAGGAGGATGAGAGGATGATAGGAGAGGAGAGGTAAAGGGAGAGGCAGAGAAGCAAAGGGAGATTAGGAGGCGATTTGTTTGTACATGTAGGAAAGGATTTGAAATTTTGCACACGTGCGCTTGAATGCACACGCAAGTCACACATACACACACACACACAAATAGCCCCGGGCCATGTATCTCGTCACAGGTGGTGCAGTCTGGATCACAACCACACACACACACACACACACACACACACACACACACACACACACACACACAGCCAGGGGCTATCTAATTGTCACAGGTGGAAGGGTCTGCATCACATACACACACACACACACATACAGAGACACAAACACAGTCAACTGACAGACATGTGTGTTGACAGTGTGCGTGATAGGATTGTTGTATCAGCGATTAAAACACCATTGGCAAGCAGAGCACGGATTACCATATGTGTTGCACAACGAGACAAGCAATTAGAGAGGGGAGTTTGAGTGAGGATAGGTCACATCCTGTTTGTCTTCCCCCCCCTCTCATTGCTGTATTAATTCATCTCTGTCTCTCTCTTTATCTCTCTCTCTCTCTCTCTCTCTCTCTCTCTCTCTCTCTCTCTCTCTCTCTCTGTCTGTCTGTCTCTCTCTTTCTCTTTCTCTCTGGTCCTCACCTCTCTTGCCCATTCTTGGAAATAAGGGCCATTTCTATTCAACGTCACACATCTTGTTGTGCTGTTGTGTGGATTTGGTCACTTTTGGCACTAAGCATTTTTTTTATCCTTTATTTGTTGTCGTTCAACCAATATCTATTTTTTGTACAACTACTCCTGTAGTAGCCCTATGGCTAACAACTGTATTGTTATGTGCACACTGCATATCCTTTCCCCCAAACGATTTAGTTGCGAGTCCATTTTGTAAGCTGATTATGTTACAATACACACAACAAAGCTCTCTACAGCCATTTACACAGTCACTGTTCTGCTTAATGGCTCCCATGGCACGACTTTTAGCCATGCTTATGAATATGCATGCGTTGGTCAACCACTATAACAAAAAAAAAACAATTGATCATTCTTTTAGTGGTTTATAAATACATGAAAATATATGGGAATTCTTTTTTACCTTGACTGTGTTTTTTTTAGAACTCAAACATGTTCTCCCTATGGGTGTGTGTGCGCATGTGTGTTTGTGTGTGTGAGTGAGAGTTTGAGGCTGTTGTTTATATCATTATTACAAACATTTATGCCTTGTTATTTACTTTTCTATAATGCTGATCGTTGCCTCTGGTTATCACTATTCAATGGAAACTGACAACATATCCAGAAATGATCTGAAAATGTGCCAGTGGGTGAACATCGAAGAGCTATAAAATAAAGCGCAATTCCTGAAACAGCAAGCTATTCCAATTCCACCCGTTCACTGGAACAAGTGCATTGTTATTATACTGGCCAACTGATAGCTTCTTAGCTAAACAAATGGGACAAATACAACACAAATACATTGAATGCCAGTTAGCCTAACTCGCCTGATAATAGGGGTCTGCGCGTTGCTCGTGTTATCGCATGGTAGGAAGTATGTAAATACTACTTTTTTTGTGTTTGTCGCTTTCACAAATCAACAGCAGCAAGTCGACAGTAGACTTGGAAACGTCCATGGCGGATTGTCAGATACTCCAGTGTGTGGATCTCTCTGTGTGTGCTGATGTCAAACACGGATTGCCGAGACAAAGCCCCTTTTTGCATTCCAGATCTTGTTAAATGAGGTCGACAGCTGCTAGCGAAATCCACAACAATGTTTTTACATGCTAGCTCAACACAGCACAAGCCTTTCAGAGGCCGTAGATATGTAAAACACAGAAGAGTTCAGAGACCGAAGATATGTAGAACACAGAAGAGTTCAGAGACCATAGATATGTATAACATAGAACATTTCAGAGACATATATATATATATAACACTTACAAATTCAAAGAATAAAACTAACAATCAGAATAAAAAATAACTAAAATAAGCAACACAGATAAACAACGATCATCCCTACCCTCCTTTGTGCATATCAGTGGACGAAGGCCTCTTATTGGCTGTCCCGTCCTGGTAGGCCTTCCTTTCCAATGACAATGGAGCATCCCGCGCAGGGAGTGCCAGCAACAGCGTTTCCTTGGTAACAGAAGTGGTTTCATCCCCAGGCCGACCAATGTGCTTCTTGGCGTAGTCAAAACCTTGGACTGGCTGTAAAAGTCAGAACACATTCAAGGGGTCAGAGGTCACGACTTTTGGACATCAAACATCTCAAACATCCACTCCCAAGTATACCGTTTTGTATTATTATTATTCAATGTTTTCAGAGGATTCTGCATTTTCAGAGGATTCTGTTATTCAATAAATGTTCTCATGCCATGACATAAACCCACATATATACACATTCTATTGCAAATAACAATAATACATCAGCACACTCTTTGCATTGTTGAGAAAAACAAATGCTACATGAACTAATATTGAATAAGAATCGACGAAACATTGGCATGCTGCAATACAAATATTGCTGTTGTGAAGACGTCAGCTGAGCATGGAATTATAATGGCATAGTAATACCGACTCTTTGTAGCTTCACGCAGAATGATTGAAGCTGACAAGAAGAGACAACGTTTCTTCCAAGGCAAAAAAAGAAATAAATTGTTAGCAGAAAAGCTAAACATCTCCTCACTTTAGTTAGTCCCCACTTCACAACAAATTATATGGATTTTATTTTCTCTGGAGCCGTCTTTGTATTTAGACTATAAATTAAATATGAATGCAAAATAATCACAACACTGAGGAACACTGAGGTGCTTTTTCCCCTGGTTATAGGCGGTTTTCTACTTCATACGATGGCACACAAGCAGGGGAGACAGCAAACAGAACACAAGGGCCTGTGTGTGTGTGTGTGTGGGGGGGGGGGGGGGGGGGTCACTTCATCAGGCAGTCGATTGGTTTGGCATCTGCTGTGACCGGACTTTTCTTAGAATGTCAGCGCCTTGATGTCACTTCGCTCCACGCCATGAGAGTGCTTTTCTGTTTGAATACCGCAGTACATGAAAAGGCTTTTTATTTTCTTTGCCATCGTGCTTTAATATTTGGAGGAGAAAGATCCCTTTCTACTACTATTTGGGGCATTGGGGCGGATATAGTGTATAGTGATTGGGACTGTTTGACAGCTCAATGTTTGGTCATCCCCAATAATAATTTCCACAGCTTTGAGAGTTTCCAACTGACGTCTTCATCATCTAGACGGGCCTATTATAGTGAACACAACATGGACGACTGCATACTAAGAGAAACGTGCTTGTGAAAAGCCGTCCCAGGTACAGATAAAGCTAAGTGGAGGACCTTATCAGTCTGCAAACACAGGTTGATGTCATGAAAAAATAAAGGAGCAGCTCACAATTAGACATGAATAAAGAAATAATTTCAGAGACGTCTAGCAATGTGTTATGCATGAAATCGACCAAGGCCACAGTGTGTTACTTTGTGTTGCTAAATTATTTTCAATTAATATCCGGATGAAAGGGAGTGAGAAAGAGATGACCAGCAGGGCGGACAAGAGAAGGGGGGGGGGGGGGGGGGGGGGGGGGGATTTAAGTTACACAACAAAAGTCAAAGAAGAAACCCAGATTTCTCTGCTTTGAGTCCCTCCATAAAATTCCCAGTGCATGTGAATATATGTCAGCATTAACAAGAGTTAAAAATGTATAAGTCATCCATTCCACTATCTCCTATGTCTGCTCTATCTTATGCCGCCTAAGGGCTGGTCTACGTGGCGAAGACAGAGTACGCACACACAAACACACACACACGCACAGTCTGCATTATTGTTCCCCTTGCATACAATTAGTCTGCAGCCCTGGCTGTGCTGGGCATTGCGTGCACGTGGTTGTGTGTGTGTGTGTGTGTGTGTGTGTGTGTGTGTACACGTGCGTACACGTGTGTGTCTCTCATACTGCTGGACATAATGTACAGTAACAGCTCAGACCCTATCCTGGTAGAAATGAATGGAGCAGGGCGACATTGATTGCATATGGTGTTCACAGGTTTACATGCATGAGCATGTGTGTGTTGTGTTTGTATGCACGTTAATGTAAATGAACGTTTGGAGAAGAGGGGTGTGTGTGTGTGTGTGTGTGTGGGGGGTAGGTGGGGGGACAGGGCTGAGAATGGTGATGGTGGGGGGGATGTACTGAGTGTTATGTGCCGGTCTAAATATAGCCAGCGACCAAAAGGCATTAGATATTATGGATTATTAAGTAGTGAACATTACATAAGTTGGCTTGACACATGGCCTCCCATTTAAAAAGATTCGACACGATTTTCCCCTTCCCGTCATTACACTGAGGGTCACGCCTCGATGACCCCCAGCTGGCCCACACCATATTGATCAACGAAAAGGTGACGACATTCACCTTGAAACTAATACAAATCCCACTGCGACATTCCTTGACAAAAGCTTAAGCCATTCATTTACAATCATTGGCTTAAAGGTGCTGCAGGTACGACTTGAGAGCGGCAAAGAGAGAGAGAGCAAGAAAGAGAGGAAGAAAGCTAGATTTTGAAACTATACAACATAACGTCCCCTCCTTCTCTCTACCAACCTCCCTACGTTTCTCCACCATTGAGAAGTGTTGCATTTCACGCACCTGTGATTGTCAAGCAAGATGAATTCTCCCAACCAATCAACCTTTAGTCCGTCTCTCTCGCCCTTGCTTACAACATTTTCTCCCCTGTTCCTATCCAGCTTTCTCACAATTATTTTCGCCTTCTATCCTTCTCCCCTGCCTCAAAGAAGCTTATTCTACCCTCATCTCCCTCCCCCTCCCTCCCCCTCTCCCCCCCACCTCTCTCTCCCCTAAGTCCCACTGACAAGAATGTTGACTTAATAAATGGCCGTCTTTCACCCCTGCATGAAGGGCCCTGGCTCGATGATGAAGACACGGCGGGGGACCTCACGCAAAGGGAGCAGGGGTGGGTGTGGGGTGGGGGGGATTTATCCATCTCTCTGTCAAGAGATGGATGGAGGGCCGTGTCGGGGCTCATCTAATACCCTGATGGAGCGAATGAGCGATGGGGAGAAGGGAAGAAGAGAAGATGGAGGGAAAAAAAGAGAGAGACACAGACAGAGAGAGAGAGAGAGAGAGAGAGAGAGAGAGAGAGAGAGAGAGAGAGAGAGAGAGAGAGAGAGAGAGAGAGAGAGAGAGAGAGAGAGAGAGAGAGATGCCAGGTGATTCAGAAGGAAATTACACTGCCGTCCTTATTTTATTTATTTATTCTTTTTTTATCTGACTTGTGTGCAGTCTGAAGCCTTGGCGCTGCTGGTCTAATTTTAACACCCTAGCAACAGCAGCAGCACTTGGTGAGGGACAGCAGATGGACTGTGTGTGTGTGTGTGTGTGTGTGTGTGTGTGTGTGTGTGTGTGTGTGTGTGTGTGTGTGTGTGCCTGGCTCCCCTGCGCTCGTATTGATACATATTCAGTGCTAGTGGATCTGGAGGACAGCAGCAGCACTCCACACACTCCTGTCCTGTAAGGACAGCTGGGGGGGTTGGTGTGTGTGTGTGTGTGTGTGTGTGTGTGTGTGTGTGTATGTTGGGGGCCGATTTCCCTTCTTTGTATAGCACTCCCGACGCGGCCGTGTGCTTTGGGCTTAAGGCTCTCCCTCTCTGAGCGATTCATCCTCATCTTCATACACGCAGTAGTATAGTCATGTATGACATATCACATCGATTCATGACGAAAGCACCAAGTTTTGAATAATCACAAGAAATGCAACCCCCCCCAGTGGGGCCAGGGTGTTTGCAAAGTGCTTGAAAGGAGCCTACGATAAACCTCCGCATTGATCTGCAGCTTTAGGCTGTCCTGCCTGATGACCCGTTTGGATGGCACTAGTAGATTAGTAGATCAATAAACACACACACATATACACACGCACACACACACACACACACACACTATGGCAAGCCCTTTTAACATTTAATCAGTAGCGGTAATAGCAATTGTAGATATCAACAATTCCTTTTTTACTAGTTATAATTCCAAGCCAACATATCCATAATGTAATTTTGACTAGTTGCAATTCTAATTAATGATATCTACAACTCAATTCTCACTAGTCAAAATGTTCATTCTAGATATCTAAAATTCAATTCTGACTAGTCAAAATGTAATTATTGATATGTCGGCTTGGAATTATAACTAGAAAGAATGTAATTTCAGATATCTAGAATTGCATTTCAGATATCTAGAATAGCATTGCAGATATCTGAAATAAAATTGTAACTAGTGAAAATAATTATATTTGAGATTTCCTTTTATAACTAGTCAGAATGGAATTTTAGATATCAAAAAAGAATTTTGACTAGTCAAAATGTAATTGTAGATATCTTCAATGACGTACATATCCGAAACTAATATGGTAATTAGGGCGACATATCCGAAACAAATATGGTAATTAAATGTTGACCAATGGCTTTGTGGTATTTTTATAATATGACGCCGACATATCTGAAATGCAATTGTTGATATCTGAAATGGGTAATTACATTTCCACTAGTTACAATCCTTTTTCAACATGTGGAAATTCAATTGTAGATATCTGTAATCGTTGTTACTAGTGAAAAAGGAATTACTGATATCTATAATTAAATGAAAGATATCTGTAAATCAGTTTTGACTAGTCTAAATGTAATTTCTACATGTGAAAATATATTTGTAACATGTCAAAATTGTTTTACAGATATCTTAAATTAACATTTTAACTAGTCAAAACATTTCCACTAGTGAAAACTAAATCACTACTAGTCAGCCCAACTGATTAAATGTTAAAAGGGCTTGCCATACACACACACACACACACACACACACACAAGCAGAGATCGACTTGAGGAAGTCTATAATAACTGATCGTTTCAAAGAATTCTCTTCATTAGTATTCATGGCTTTCACAGAACACCCATCCCACGCCATTATGAATACTTACACACATGCACACACAAGCACACATACACACACAGGCACACAGTGTACTAACTGCAGTTTATGTGTGACACACTAAGCCTACTCAAACTATTCCTCTTCCGATTTCCTCTTTGTCTCGTTGCTGTTGTACAAGCTGTTCTAAGAGAAACTAACAGTATGTGTAGGAATGTATCAGTGTGAGATAAGTGGCGAGAAAACACAGTCTTAGGGTGCTGTTTAGGAGTTATTGGGTTGAGCTGTCCTTTAATATATGATACCACCTCCTTCAAAAGACAAGAAGCATGAACAACAAGTCAAACCAAACTTTTCAAACCAGCAAAATGCGCACACGCTATGTGGATTGAGCTGGCAGGGTGGTGGTGGTGTGTGTGTGTGTGTGTGTGTGTGTGTGTGTGTGTGTGTGTGTGTGCGTGTGCGTTGGGGAATGGGGTCTGGTTTGCAAGCAGTGAGCAATAAAAAAAACTCACTACCCTGCACGTTTAGCACTCAACCGTGTTTATGCACCAGTGTAAATAATCCAAATCTCTCTGCAGCGACACACAATGCCGATGACCTGTCACACACACACACACACACATAGCAGAGGCTCTGCATAGTGGGACATATCCACATATTGGGTGACATTTTGAGTCACATCCATTACAAATGGCCTCCTTGGCATTTTGAGCTGGAAACAGCTTTAGTGGGTATTTTCTTACTGTTGTTGTTGTCGTAAACATCAACAAGACACTGCATTGTTTAGCAGGACGATGGAGGTGTAGCTATTTCAACAAGTTTGTGGCAAGTCTCTTGGGGTATGCCCACTGAAGTAAAAAAACAAACAAGCAAACCGAATGCATAACAAAATATCTAGTTGTGTTCACAAGAGATGTTATTTCCTTCTGCTTCTACGCTCTATCCTGGGAACCAGATGAATCTGCGAGCTCATGTTTTATTTGCTCTGGCATATGCGTCCAGCTCCCCTCACGTTCAGATAGAATTCCACACAGAAGCATTTTGGTCTGCGCCCATTGGTAATGCCCAATCAAAATTAAACTGAGAGGGACTAATATGCATTTGCAAAGCGGTCTGGAGATTTCAGGCTAGAGATGACCCAGAACACACACACATAAAGCAAGCTATTTATTTACCTACATCGAATTTCTGTTTGAGTACTTTGTATTTGGCATCATCCACCATTCCTAACTTCCTGCCCCTTTCTCTTCCCGCCCTTTTTCTCTCTTTACCGCACCGATGAGGACGATGACAAACAGAACGACGGCCGCATGCAGGAATTCACCCTGTGACAACCAAGAAGCAGCGCAGGCATGCATACATAAATAGCAAAGAAGCAAATCACGCCACGTCTCCAGACTAATTACAACCACACACACTGCACACACAAGCAAAGCCATAGTCATTCGGTAAGTCAGTCCTCCAGTCCGTCGGTTATACCTTCATTAGTCAGATCGCTACATTGGTCTGTTACAGTATATTGATACGCACCATATAAGTAAATGGTGTTCATTCACAAAAACGATGTCATTGGATCATTGCTCATCATGTCATTCATTTGTCCGTTGAGCTCATCTATCATGGGGGTAATTGAGTCAGTCAATCAGTCAGTCAGTCAGTCAGCAGGGGACATCAGCACCACCATTACCCCAATCAATCCATTGATATACCTGATGGTGGTAACCGCCTTCTCTTCGATACGACGTCTAGACGAGGAGAAAGTAAATGAGGTTGTATTAGTAGGAAAGAAAGGAGAATAGAGTAGTAGCTGGTTAGCTTGCGAGGTAGCCTCTCTAGCTGTGGTTCCAGTAGCAAGGAAGTTTCTGGAAACATCATATTAATTTCAACTTTTTTGTTGGGATGTTACCTCAATTATGCAGTTTTATTCAATACATTGTTTTTCTTACAGTAAACTGTCTAATTTAGCCCTCGAGACACACTTGCAGCAACTTGTGCCCTTTTCAGTCCTCCCGCCCGATTGGTCATTACAGTAAGCATGATTACCGCTGACCACGGACCATTGAGTAGGCAGGGGAACAAATGGCTCGTGCCGTGGTGAACATGCTGTCATTATTCTCACTGTCTTCCATTGTCCTCTTGCAGAAATACAAACAATGAATCCCCCAAAATCCCCCCCCCCCCCCAAAGAATAAGTAGTAGTCATAGTGATGGTAACCTTAATAGTGATAGTAATATACTATTACTATTATTGTTACTATCAATATGACTATTACTAATATCATATTTATAGTAATAGCATAGTCATAGTAACAGTTATTCAGTAATAGAAATAGCAATACTGATAGTAATAGTATATAGTAATAGATCAGGGGTGGTAAACTCAATCTGTGCAGGGGCCATATTCCAAAATGTAGGCAAATTAGCACGCAGCACTCTCGTAGGAGCAGGTTTACAGTACTTGCTGGGAGTTGTAGTGCAGCGCATCGCGGGGAGTTAGAGAAGCAGGCCAAAATGAATAGTATTTGGCCGAGGGCCTGATTTGGCCCTCAGGCCTTGTGTTTGACACACATGTTACAGATATGCTAAATAGCGTTAGTCATTTATCAATTCAGGTGGAGGAGGTGGTTACCTTTGAGCGAGACTTGAAGGTCCTGAAGGCGCTGGTCTTGAAGATGACCCGGTTCCTCTTGCAGAGGATGAAGGCCACCATGCCCAACACCACCACCAGCAGCACCACAGGGGTCAGCACCGCTAGGATCCACAGGTTACCCGGAGGCGTCTTCACTACAGCTACACACACACACACACACACACATGCACGCAAGGGCAGAGCACACACACACACACACACACCACACACACACATACACACACAGAAACGGACACCCACACACATGCACACAGACATGCAATTGATATCATCGTCCTTACCTGCTTTTCGTTATAATGTGTTTGTTTTTTTAAACTGTTTTTTAAACACTTTGCGACTTCTTGTCTGTGAAAGGTGCCATATAAATAAACTTGACTTACTAACGCCATAGGATGGTGACAAGAAATATATTTTGTATAAATTCAAATTTATTTAAATTGGATACAGGGGGAGACAGAAAAAATTATAATTTTTTGATTGAAAAATATGGAGAGAAATATAGGAAAGAACAACAAAAAGTTATATTGCTCCTATTTCCCTACGGCAACCGTTTACCAAATTGCCCATGGATTCCTCCTCTATTCATTCATTTATTGAAATATTTTTATATAAACCCCTACCTGCATGCTGGTGCGTCTGATACCTAAATCTCACCAAAAAAGTGTTCTTATTCTTGGACCTACTGTGTTTAACATTAGAACTTCAAACCAATAACGTTACCGGCACAGATGTCTCTGCTGGGATTAAACCACTACTCAAAAGACCCAAGCGATACACTTAATAAATTCAAGTCAAATTAAAATTTCATCCCTCTCACTGTTTTCTTCCAAAATGATTTGAAACGATTGCAGCCAACCAGAGGTAGTCAACGATATGCTGCTTACTATGGATATCCCCTTAAGCCCAATGCAATTGATCATTGCATTCTACAAGACTATTTCAGCATTATATTCGCTGTCTGGCTGTAATCTTGCCTATGGGACAGAAGGCAATTTATTTTCTCTGAACATTTGACCTCAGCTTACTTTGGTGTTCTGCAAGTTCATGATTTATTTCAGTTTTGGGATTTTCTTATTTTGACGATATAAATACCAATCAGACAAAATAACCAACCTCCCTAATTAAAATAGTATAGTCATGCTTGTCTGATGATAGAAAAAGATTGCTCTAAATTGACTTCAAATGAACAGTGGGTCACCTCAACTAAATATTTACATTGTTTTGCCTGTTTTTGTAAAGCAACTTTTGGATACAGGCTTTGGAACTCCCTGCCCCCACACATTCGACAGTCGGACACCATATCAACATTCAAATCCCACCTCAAAACACATCTGTTCAAACTGGCCTCCTCACTGTAATATCCAGCCTACCGTGCATTTCCCCTCATATCCCCATTGTGCTACTGTTCTTATCCCCCCTCCTATCTGTGTCTTCCCACCTTATGTCCTGTCTTGTTTTAATCATGCTGTTGGCTATGCCAGCTCTTGCTGTTTTTATTTCTAGATTGTTTTATGAATTGTAAGGCGACCTTGGGTGTCATGAAAGGCGCCTCAAAATAAAATGTATCAATATTATTATTACTAAGAAAAGCGGTACATAAATCCAATGCATTATTATTATTATGATGATTATTATTATTATAATTAATTGTACTTCAATTATGAAGGTATTCACCGCTACATTAAGGAGATTCATGTATGTATGGATGTTTGGATGACCTTCGACAATACAAAAATGTGTACAAAATTCAAAGCCAAAAAAGACCCAGCTTACGTTCGGCCTGTACTTGTACGAAGTAGCCCAGGGTCAGAGCCATGGTCTGGGAGTCCAGGGTGCTCAGGGTCTTGGCGGCTGTGGTGCCGAGGATGGGTTCTCCGTTGAGCTGGGCATAGTAGGTCATCTCTGCCGGGTTCTTGGGTCCGGTCAGGCGACGCATGCTCACCATCTGGACAGGGTGGTGGTCGGTGGGTGGGTAGGGGTTAGAAGAAAGAGTCAGTTGGCATGGAGACGAGATATACTGCGTACAGTAATAGATCCAGGCATACTAACCTCCCTCAACAGAATGAGGGATGAGCGCAAATTCCAGATCCTGTGTTTCCTGCAGATGCTTTGATATCGGCGAGCTGACACCGTGCGATAAGTACACTGACGGATGACGCTCGTAGATAACCCAGTGAGAGGAAATGTCTGCTTCATTGCATCCATCATCAAATGGTTATTTCTTCATCTTTTCTTTTTTTAAGTGGATGAATAAATCATCAGGGTTTAATCAAGTCTAGTGATTCCATTTTGTCGGGATGTGTGTGTTAGATGGCTGTGAGTCACCCTCTTAAGATGCCAGTACGCTTACACTTTGAGTGTCTGAAGCCCCGTGTGAAATGGAAACAGCGCTGAGGCTGCTGTCAGATATACAGTGCATGTGTTAAGCTATCCTCCATAAAGATCACATGGGTTGCACTACCAAGGACAGACGAGACAAGATAACATCACACTTAACTATCTGAAAATATTTACTCCTACTTAGTCAAGAAAGTTAAGTCATAAACAAACCAATTATATTTCGTTTTAACAACAGGCTAAGAATGTTTTATTGTCATATATGTAAAAATTTGTGTTTGTATTGTTTCCTACAATCATATTTTTATTATATTTTGTAACATGCATTTCCAGCCTCTCGGCCTGATCACCAATCCATTCCTGTAGGGTAGGGCTATTAACACTCAAAGTATGCAACGATGCACAAAAACACACAGTGTACCGGCCATGCGGCGCGTACCTGCACGGTGTAGCCCCCGACCGTGGTGGCTCTACGGGCCCGGGCCACCTGGGTGCCCTGCCTCCCAGCCACCAGGAAGAGCTCGGCCAGCCGCTGCTCCATCAGGCTGGCGAAGCTCTGGTAGCTGGACTCCAGGGAACCACTGTCCACATCCTGGATCACTGGGAGGGGCACACAGAGACAGAAAGAGACAGAGAGACAGCGAGACAGCGAGAGAGAGAGAGAGAGAGAGAGAGAGAGAGAGAGAGAGAGAGAGAGAGAGAGAGAGAGAGAGAGAGAGAGAGAGAGAGAGAGAGAGAGAGAGAGAGAGAGAGAGAATTAATACGAGGGGAACATTAAAGAGAGATACCATTAGTAAAAGTAAACATATGGGGGAGAAGGAGAAGAAAGAACAGCAGTGGGAAATGCAAATATGATCTCCCCTCCCTGTCTCAGGGAGGATGCTGTGCATGAAACATCCATAGGTTTCATTCCTGTAGTTTATAGACCAGAACATAAGATAAGGAGGCCATTTACCTGTGATCACCCAATAGTTCTTTGTTGCCGTGGACGTGTTGAGGTTGTGGTATTCTAGGGCTGGATGGGGAAAGAGAGAGGGAGAGAGAGAGAGCAAGAGAGAAAGGGGGAGGGAGAGAGAGAGAGAGAGAGAGAGAGAGAGAGAGAGAGAGAGAGAGAGAGAGAGAGAGAGAGAGAGAGAGAGAGAGACAGAGAGAGAGAGACAGAGGGGTGTTGGATACTTTATGATTTAATTATATTTCAACTACATAGATAAACATAAAATAACTAAACAATGTGTCGAATAACTAATAATCATTAAATAATAATCAATCAAGAATCATTGAAAAAAACATATTCACATCCATTTTGTAATTGTCGTATACATCAGTGAGCTATGGTTTTCATCCTCTTTAAATACAATTCCGTTAGCCCATTCATCCTCGTTCTCCATTTCACCATCATACTGGTGACTGGGCCCGTATTGAAGCCTTTTGACAGTAAATGTTTGGATTATATGGAGCTGAAAGGAAACCACAGCAACTGACTGGCGACTCGTCTCAACGTGGGTTGACCACCTACTCGGTGCTGCACGGCTGCATTGACGGTTTCCATTTGCCCACCTCATACGGCCGGCTATTTACAGTGGGTGTCTAAAAAACATGTTTATTTCCAGAGTCAGTGAGAGTCAGGGAAAACAAGGTGTCCGGGCAGATATAGTGGTATGGAGTTATATGTGCTATGTCCGGCCCCCTCACCCACACACCCACCCCCTCACCTACAGCCACCCTCTCCCCCCACCCTTCAGTGGCTTATGGAGAACACAAATAGATTCTTATCTAATCCAACCCGGGTAAAATTAGTTTGTTCAGGGGAGATAAACAACAGATTTCCTGAGGGCACTATTCAGCTGATGGAAGCTTTATAGCTCCTAGGTTTTTATTTGTCTCTAAAATTGGAAAGAGGCGCTATTAAAGGTGGGATAGAGAATGCGAAAGTACAGCTCACGTAGCTAACATATTAGTTCGTAATAAAACACTGTTTTGTTCTAGTTTTCGATTTTACCATTGCTTTTCTTGCAACATTTTAACAAGGTAGTATTATGACTATTTAGTCATTTAGCAGCAGCTTATATCCAATACAAGTAAAAATGAATTCAGAAACAGGTCAATAAAGAGCAGGTAAGGGTTAGGCTGACGAAATATATATATATATATTTATATATAGATCTATATATTTAGCTTCAAACCTAATATCTCGTCAGCTGTGAATGAAAACACCCTAACCCCTACAAATATATTCATACTCATTCATGGAAAAAATTGCAAATACTTGTGTGCTGTTTGAGTGTGAAGATGCAGACCTGACATACATATGTCCATGAATCATGGATTGGTCTGGAATGAACTCGACACACCGTGCTGTATGCGGTGCTCGTGACGTTTTTCTGCAGTACTACCAGCAGCGGTCCAAGTGAAAAGGGCAGGTCAACATGTGGTTATGTAACAGCCACAGAATTAGCATGTAAACGGATTCAGTTTTTAAAGGGTAAGTAAACCCAAATATCACCGTGCTGTTTTGGTCTCACAAAGTGTTGGTGAACTTTTAGCTGTGTTCCTTTGCTCAAGGAACGTAACCTTGCTCTTGCTCCCTTGGAACCCAATGTCTTTGTCTTTTCTAAACCTTTCAATTTTTTGCACATCCCATTATTTTAATTTTGTGGGCTGAAGTTCTCCTGCTAAAATGGGGGTTTACTTAGCCTTTAAAAAGGTAAAAGTTTAGAGAGCTGTGGGACTCTCCATTCCTATCCTATGTACTTCTATCTCGATTGGATCTTCCATTCCTCCAAGCATTCATTATTTAGTGGAAATGCGGAAATACTTAAATTTTAAGGAATGATCAAAAGTGATCCTTTTCTATGGAGGGCAAATTATATCCCTTTATAATCTGTATTATGTGAGACCCATATATTCATAATATAACTCAGTATCAGAGCTTAGCATATATATAAAAAAAAACATTGGTACACATAGCTTCACACTGTGCAGACTTCTAATGAATTCAAATGAATACAAAGGCTGGTTATTTGGTTGGTTACTCCTGTCTTGTGTATTTCTAATGCTCTGCTAGGAGACAAGAGCAGCGAATCAATGGACTGCAGCTCCAAACAACTGTCCGTCATCCGTCTCCTGTAACCACCACCTCCCTTGTCCTCATTTACTTATTTATTTTACCGTGGACGTCTTTTTTTTCTATGACAAAATCCTGGGTTTGCGGGAGTGCTACTTACGCTCCGCAATGAGAAGGGGGGGGTAGAAGAGGAAGTACCCCACCAGCTCGGCGGTCAGCTGGTTGAGCAGGCCGCTGGAGATGGTGCCGTTGAGCAAGGCATCCTGGTTCCGCACCACGTACACCACCGCCACTGATGGAGAGCCCTGGATCTGGGACACACTCTGGATCTGGAGGAGCGCAGCACCGGCACACGCACACGCAGCCGTGCACATACACACACACACAAATAGACAACAGACACACAAAGAGACAAAATAATGCTGTAAATATAGCAATACAGAAGCTGTGTTTATGCTTGACTCGTGTAGATGTAGACACTTATACGGGTGTACACACACACGTGTGCCTGTGTGTATGTGTGTGTGTGTGTGTGTGTGTGTGTGTGTGTGTGTGTGTGTGTGTGTGTGTGTGTGTTCATGGATGTGTATCCCACCGCATGACACCCACTGCAGAACGCGCATACATTTCGGCACTGCAATTCCAGAAATACTTAAAAGACGTTCTTTGTATCGTTACTTAAATAACAGGCACATGTTGGTTTATTGATAACGTTATTATTTTAGTACGTCTGTGTCACCATAACAAAGTGGATGATATGAAATACGAGAAATGCTCATCGCATTTCGCCTCATGCATGAATATTTCAGGATATTCATTATAAATGAACCCTATATATGTCTGTCTGTCAGGCCTGTTGAGACCTAGTTTACCAGCATGGTGGTATATATATAAATACACATATATCCTCCAGCCATGAAGAAACCTCGACAGTCATAGAGAGACAGAGAGAGACAGAGAGAGACAGAGAGAGAGAGAGAGAGAGAGAGAGAGAGAGAGAGAGAGAGAGAGAAAGCGCAAGAGAGTGACAAAGGGATGCATCGCAGACAAAACAGAGGCTACTATAAATACATCGGAGGGACAACTCTCTAGGTTGTGAAGCAACAATGCACTGCATTAGTGAGCATGCAAAAGCTAGTCTGGAATAGCGATTACAAATACAAATGCTTGTCACATACAGGTACCATCCACATTTTCCATGGTTAACGCACTTTATATCCAGGCTGAGAGAGGGTCATGAATTGTAGCGTTATCATGGGCCTCCCTATTGTATTTCTTACTTCCAATGAGCTGTGCACGCCAGTTAACATTCCCCAGAGTGAAAAGAATAATAACATGAAACTAGGAACAACAACAAAGACAAGGAGAATTAATGTGGAGTTTTTGACTATCACTAAGTCCTCTCACTCGCCTCTCTCCGCCCTCTCTCCCTCGCCAAGAACTCACATTTTGAGCATCCCGTTCCATTGTGAGATGAGAACGGCTGGGAACAAAGTTACACTTTTTCCCTTAGTCCTCAAGGTCGCTATTAGAGGTCGCCCTCTCTTAAGAACACACTGTTATAAGCAGCATAGATAGTAGTGAGGATAAATTAGGTATGATGGGGCCACCTGACTCAGATAGAGGACGGAAGGTGCGGTATACCTCCACGGTGAGCCGGCTGTATGTCTCCAGCACTTTGTCCTGGGCCTCGTCAAAGGCGTTCTCCAGCCGCTGCTCCAACATCTGCACGAAGCTGCAGGAGTAGATGTTGTCCGTGGGGCCGATGAAGCGCAGCACTACGTCGGACAGGGGGACGGACACAGACTTAGAACATCAGCAGAAGACAGCAGAAGACACCGTGGATGCTTACAGACACACGTTTCCAAAAAGTCCACTTTTTGGAAAAGTCTGGTTAATTACCACTAGTGAGTTATCATTCTATTGTGTTATCATTTGGATCTATTTTTATCATTACTCTGATTTGTTATTTTGTCATTATCATGTTTTATCATCAGCTCAGATATTTCTAGTGTCGCTCCAAAGACACCAGCTTTGAAGGCATTCTTTCATCAACCAGAAAGAGCAGATTGATAGGTCCAATTGGTACAACTCCTAGCTGGTTGGCAACAGTGATGGCCACAGTTCAAAGCAATTAAACCATCGTTGATCACACAGAAAGCTCCAGAAAGCTTCGGCAACAGCAGTAGTGACCAAATGCCACAGGATTAGTTGGATTTTTCAACACCTAAATTACCCTGGCTTTAGCAACTTATTAATTTGGCAACTTGGCCGTTGATTTCTCTATGGTCAAATTATGCGTGACTGTGTGTTTGTTGTCCCAGGTGATCTGACCTGCATATCGAGAGTCAAACATCGCCACGGTAATCTGTTTAAACCATGACATGCAGCGCTCCCTTGTTTCTGACTGACTGGCTGCCGTGACTGGCTGGCTGGCTAAGCACACACACAGGAGTTTCCGTTAGAATGTTAATTGTCCAATAGACAGACTATTGACTGGGCTGTTGAACAGGGATGTTGACCAGTAGCACAGTGTGACTTAAACTCTTGTGCGGCAGCCAATGATGTGGCATCCTGTTGGGTAAGACATGATCAAGTTGTGAATGAACCCTATGCCTCAGTGGAGACTATTTGGAGTGAGACTGGAGATACATGACCCTCATATGGTTCACATCCACACATCCACATGAGTATCACACACATTCCCAAACATGCACGCACACACGCACACACACATGCACACACAGAGACAGACTGGCTTAGTTGTATTCATCAGCACACGGATTATGATGTAACTATTCAGTGTGCCATGAAACCAAGGTGAGAGTGTGCACTGGAAGCAGGTCATAAAGTAGACTACACCAGACATATTTTGGCTAGACTTTTTATTGTGTTACTTAACTAAAGGTGACACAAGGTTTTAATAGGAGCCCGTTTTCTTAATTCCAGCCAATTATTCCAGCTTTGTTTTGTTGTGTTAATGGTTTTGTCCTTGCGATTATGACCTTTCATAACGTTCTGGATGTTTTGTCTGAACTTACATGTAGGCGACCATTTTGACATGAAAGACCTTGCAGACCCAAGGCAGCACCTAAGCAGAATGTTCATGTGTCATTCACCTGTTTTCAGCTGCAAATGCACACTGGGGGCAGGCAGCCATGTTGCCACCGGAACCAGCACGGCCTTGACCAATGGGATGTGTTGCCTGATATCTGACAGCAGCTTGTCAAAACCATAAACATTCAGGGCCTCCACCACCAGTGAGGCGATGTAGATGGTTTTCCCGCTAGTGACGTAGTAGGCCAGCGTCATGTTATTGGGGCTGCAGTCGTCGTGCTCCATCTGTGACAGAGGGAGAAGTGATAGACTGTTATTATCTGTTATTGGAATACCTCTCGTTTTGATTGTACAACCCCCGGGTTTACACACTTTTTCACGTTTTGTCTTATTTTGTCTTTCGTTTCGTTTTTTTTTAACATTTTCTCACGTCGTCTTTATTTTTTTACACGTGTTTGTGTCGTCTATTCTTATTAACATAATGTATTCTTAAGAGGACATATACTTTGTATGGAACAAATTCATGTTTTTGTTCAAGTATAAATAAATGAAAACTACAAATAAAAGCACCCATGGAAGTGGAGTTTGAAAACAAATTACGAAATGCATTCACCATTCCACTTCAAGGGGAACGGTTCTGCCTTGCCCTTCAATCTGACCCATAATGTTCGTACAAAACAGAGACCGACAATTAGAGGGGAGTCAAAGCTAGTATTAGGGAAGTGTGTAGCCTGTGCTACGTGTGTGTGTGTGTGTGTGTGTGTGTGTGTGTGTGTGTGTGTGTGTGTGTGTGTGGGTGGGTGGGTGGGTGGGTGGGTGGGTGTGCGTGCGTGTGTGCGCGTGTGTGTGCGTGCGGGCGTGTGTGCGTGTGCCGGCGGTTCCATCACAGTGGGTAGCTGCTGCTGCTGTTGCTACGGACTGCTTCCTCCACTCTCCTTCACCGAGGAAGTGTTTGTCAACTCCCTCTGGCTATCCTGTTTGACTAAAAAAATCGCTCCTCGGCTTTGTATCCAACCATCTATGTATCTATATATCTAAATAAGAGAATATAGCCAATTATCAATATCAAAGGCCTTTACCACAAGAAAAGTGAATGTGTCTGACAATCCTAGCTACCTAATATGTTTTCATATATTCATACTGTGTGCTATTTATTCTGTGTGGGAATTTGTATGTGTGTAATGTGTGTGAACCGTGACTGTGTTCTCTCTAATGTACTACACAATGCGGACAACAATGCCACCATGATCATAATGTTAACTTACTGACCATGACCATGACCATGACCATGAACAATATAAAAATGACTTACAAGTGCAATAAGCACACAGTGTTTTGCCATGAGATAATACAGTACCTATATGTCAATATGTTATTGTGAGCCAAGGAGGCCAATCAAATCTGTTGTGTGTTGTCCATTGTCTTTGTTCCACCCACCCACCCATTCCACTACAGGTCTCCGGTCTCTGCTTACCAATACACAGCCATAGAGAAGGAAGAAGAGAGCGAGAGCGAGAGCGAGAGCGAGAGCGAGAGCGAGAGCGAGAGCGAGAGCGAGAGCGAGAGCGAGAGCGAGAGCGAGAGCGAGAGCGAGAGCGAGAGCGAGAGCGAGAGAGAAGCAGTGGGTGACTGGTGTCTAGAGACAATGAGTCAGTCCCAGCATTGACTGTCCCACAAGCTGTCTCTATATATAGATGACACGCTATTTGATGAAAACTCGATGTGGATAGACAGAGGAAAAAGAGGTAGGCAGTTGCTGGCAGACAGACAGACAGACAGACAGAACAAAGAACAGAGTAAGAGAGGTGAAGGCTGAAAGGACATGTCTTCAAAGCAACCCAAAAGATATTGTTTCATAATTGTATTTATATATACATACATATACATATATAAAGTCAGTTGAATTTGTTAGCATCGACAGCTGGCTCATGTGCGGTCATGTCACGGTAGGCGTGTGTTGTGTTTGTTTGTATTAGGGGTAAAGAGAGATCACATCATCATTTTTCTAGATTCAAAGGCAGAGGAAGAGGCGGTAAGTGTGTGTGTGTGTGTGTGTGTGTGTGTGTGTGCGTGCGTGCGTGCACGCATGGCTGTGTACATATGTGCCTGCTGTGTCTGCATATGACCTTGAGAAACCTTGCGTTCGACCTCTAGGAGGCAACCAACTCCTCAACAGGTCATTTCTATTGGTGCTCAGGCTGGATTAGTCACCTCACCGAGTCTGGCATTCCAGGCCGGCCCTCATGGAACCAACGGGTGGGAGACAGGCATGACAGGGCAACCGTCAGCCAGAAAGCCGCACGGTGCTACAGAAAGCAGCACAATAACAGTTGCCTGCCACAGCTGTAAGATTCAGTTGTGCTCCCTGCCCCCAAACTGGCAACCCTCCAACCAATAGACCCTTCTCACAGGACAAACACAGGTGTCGCTCTTTACACTAATTATCAGCTTCTTTGATGTTGTAGACTTAGCTTCACTAGTTGAGTCTACTTCCCGTGCCCTGGTACATCAAAGGAGCAGACCCATCATTAGTGAGTGAGATTATGAGTGACACCTTTGTTTATCCTATGATAACGCCTCTGTGAAAAGCGTCTATACAGGTGTAAGAGCAGCTGACCTACTGCAGTGACTCTCCGCGACTGATCCCTGACCAGCAATAGAAAGGAGGGAGGAGAAGGAAAGCACACCGCGTGAACCCGCAGACTGACCTGTGCGCTGGCGCTGGTGTCGTTGAGGGCTCGCTGCAGGGCGTGGCTCAGCCCTTTGGCCAGATTCTGCTTCAGGATCAGATCCAGGTGGTTCCGACGCAACTGGATGGACAGAACTGGAGAGAGAGAGAGAGACAGATTAAGACAGACAGACAAACAGAGTGAGAGAGAGGGTGAGAGTGAGACAGACAGACAGACAGACAGACAGAGGGAGAGGGAGACAGACAGACAGACAGACAGACAGACAGAATATAAAGTAAGTATATTTCCAACAAAAACCATTTCACTTTGTGCGTACCAACAACCTTAATTAGAGCTGTTCCAACAACACCCACCCGTTTTGACCCAGTACTTCTCGGTGATGTTGCAAGGCAGAGCCCCCTCCTCGGCGGTGGAACTGGGTGTGGGTTCTGTGGTGGTGATGCGAGCCGGCGTACTTTGCTCCGGGACGAGGTAGGCGGCGGAGGTGGTGCTCTGTACCTTTGCAGTGGTGGTACTACTAGTAGTACTAGTAGTCGTGGTAGCAGCAGCAGTGGTTGTGGTCGTACTGGCCGTCGTACTGGTCGTTGTAGGCGCAGGTGTTGTCGTGGTGGTGGTGGTGGTGGTGGGGGGTGGTGGGGGGAGCAGTGGTGGTCGGAAGCGTGGTGGTGGTGGTGGTTGTCGTGGTAGCGGCTGCGGCTGCGGTGGTCGGGGGGGAAGTAGCCATGGTGGCCGTTGTGGTCGTGATGGTATCGGGGGTGGCTGAGGTGGCTGCTGGTTGGGCGGCAGCCTCCGAGGTGGGTGTGACGCCGGCGGCCCGCGGCGTGGCGGCGGCGGCGGTGGTCGCGGCGGTAGGGACTGTCGTCGGAGCTGTCGGGGCCGTTTCCGCCGTGGTCCTCTGAGACCCGTTCACGGCAAGAGAGGTCGTCAAAGGAGGAGGCGCCGCCGCGGTTACCGTTGACACCCGTCGGCTGCCGTTGGTCACGGTGTGTTCAGACCCCGGGGCCGCGGTGGATGCGAGCGGGACCCGCATGGTGTTTGCGGCGGTGGAGGAAGGTGGCGGTGCGTTGGTGGAGGTGACGACGAGAGGCGGAGTCAGGTGCATTCTGGTGGTGGTGGTGGTGGTGGTGGGCAGGGTGGGGCTTTGCTTGGAGCTGTTTCCAGTGTGCCCTGGGGCGGTGGTGTTCCATTGGTGGGTGGAGAAGGGGCTGGTGATGTTGTCCGGGAGCGTGATGTCATGATCGCCGAGGGTCGACAGCAGGGATTCTGGGACGGTGGGCAGGTCCCAGGCTGGAAGGCTGCTCATTGGTTCCTCTGGAAGAGATGGAGCCCAGTACAGCAGCAATATAAAAAAGAAAAAAGCTGTTTGCATAACATTTTCAGGAAATAGCTTAAATAAATAGGATTACACAACCAATGAGCTACAAGTAGCTACATCTGAAAATCCTAGGTGAACACTGTCTGAATGTAGAGTAATTCAAAGGAAAACCAAAAGCACATGTAAGTGCTGCAAAGTATTAAAGCCAGAACAGAAATCCTCCAAGTTACCCGAGTCGGAGCTAGAGTTGCTGCTGGACAAGTTGCCGCTGGTGGAGACCGGGGAGGGCGTTTCCGTCGCGACGGTTTGATTGTCTCTGCTGGTGGCGCGCGCAGAAGAGGGGGAGGAAGGTTGGGATGGGGCCTTCGCCTTGGATGTCTTAGAGGAAGTCGACGAGGAGCTTCTGGTCCAGGCGGCTTTAGACAGCAGTCCTAACGGCTTCCCCACAGCTGGTAGCTGCCCCATGAGGGGTTCCACCAGCATGAAGGCGGGCTGCCCTCTCGGACCTCTCTCCCCTTGGGGCGGGGCGCGGCCTCGGTCTAGCCGGGCGGCTGGTTCCCTGGGCCGGGTTGGCGGGGCAGCACCCGCGGTTACACCTGGCTTCCACTCCTCTGTTCCAGCTTCTGCCCAGGCGTGGGTGCCGGTTCTCATTCTGTTTTTTCCAGAACCGTCTCCAGGACCAGGTTCAAGCTCCATGGAGGCTCCCAGACTGTCTGAGGGTTTGACCACTGACAGAGACAGAGAGACAGACACAGAGACAGAAACACAAACAGAGAGAATTAACATGGGGAACACTTGAGAGAAAACTGTGCACTGGCTGAAGACTTGCGGGATTTGGCAGCACTTTATACTGTGTATTTGACTCAAGCAAAGACACACATGTAAACAGATATTTCAGAATGTACACACATACAAACAAGCACTCCATTCATACTTGGTGTTGCTGGCTTATTCAATTAGGTTTGAATTGTTATTATATGAATGGAGTGAACTCTCTCACACACACACTCACACACACACAGCTAATGTAATAAAATAGCAAAGAAATTCTAGAAACTAGGTCATTTGTGTTTTTAAAAGGATAAAGCGTAGGGAATTAATTTAGATGCTCCAGAATGCATAAACTAGGACACACACACACACACACACACACACACACACACACACACACACACACACACACACACACGCACACACACACACAAATACACCCTTATCAACTGTGATTTCACACATACTACTCTGATCACAATGTTAGCAGAGCTACTGCAGTGGAATGTGGTTAAAAAACATCCCAGAATGTAAATAGCCACAATCTACGTGTACTGATGAAACATGGTTGATTACTGTGATTTCAATACTGCAGCATGATAAATAAATACAAATCATGAATTTGGAATACAATTAACTAGATGCAGTTTCAATAATGTTTATATACAAGGGACTTGACTAATGAATAATACATGAATAATATATAATAGGACATGGTTGAATAAAATGAAGTGTTCAATACAGTCAATAACTTGTATGATTCAAAATAATTAAAGAGAAATGTACAGCCCATCACATATTGCAACAGAGCAGATTATAGGTTACCCACTCTCTGAGCTCTGTTGCTCCGTGCATTTTTCGGTCTGCGGCTTCCACCAATCTCTGAGGCGATTACGGCACCTGACGCGTTTTATTTTGAAAGGCACCTTGCCTTAGCAGGACATAACGCAGGAGGGGTGCAATGACTGATGGATGACTGGCTTAGATACTAGCTTACCCAGTAGCTCCACTTCCCCCCGCTGGCAGAATAAACCGTGTTGATCTATCTGAGGAACTGTAGTGTGGAACAATTCTGGCAGTCGTCCAGACCAATTTGTACTTCCCTTCTTCCTGGCATGAGGGAATGTGAATGTGTGACTGGGTGCATGCATGTGTATGTGTGTGTGTGTGTGTGTGTGTGCTTGTGAGTGCCTGCATGCGTGCATAAATGAAGTACGAGAGTGTTTTACGGAGCTATGTGTATGCATGTGTGTGTCTATGCACGCACACATGGAACAGTGTTCAAGCGTGCACGAGTTGGTCGCGCGTGCGTGGTTGCCGCACACACTTCCCACGCTCTTGCATGTCCCAATAGACGATTGATTAATTAAAATAGGAAGAGAGGGAGGCTTTACAGAACCAGCCCTCAGCTTAGATTATATCCTTTGGACCTGCAGTGTTAAATAACCCAGACACTGCCTCACTTACACTAACAATAGACCTACATCTGTACACCATCCATCCATCCCTCTTTCTATGCATGTATCCATCAGCTATTCATAGTGCAAATGCAGCACTAAGATCCACTAATACCATCTACCTAACTATCTTTCTACCCGACTGTCTCTCTTTCTATCTGACAATTTTCATAATCAAACACCGTGCTTTTCATCCTCCTTGTTATTCCATTGAATAAATAATAGAACGGCAGTTGGTTTAGACATACAGCATGCATTTGAGAAAAGGAAAGGAAAATCAGTGCAGCATGTCGGATGAAAGTTTCATCCCTTTTACTTTAATACATTCAGTTCTGGAGCTTCAAGTCACACACACACACACACACACACACACACACACACACACACACACACAATGTCAGAGGAATTCAATAATGTAGTGAGCGCTGACCTTTTGAAAGGAAGGTTAAACCATGCTATGGGCTGGGGATGATGTACACATTGTTCTGAGTCAAATTGATTTTTATAGTCCCCATAACTGTCATCATATTAACAGTCGCATATTAATGGCTTCTCTTCACACACACACACTCACATTCGGTTGAATGAAATGGCTCCACAACCTTTTCTTTAATCAATCAGGTTTAATCATCACCACTGCTGGGAAAGCTTACAGTGCCAGCGGTTGTTTATCTGCATGCCTTCAGACAGACGCTACAAGTCGGCTAGTCTCACAAATCAGCCCTCTGAGTAAATCACTCTAGAAATGAAAACAGCATTTTCAGGGGTTTTGAAAACCGCTCTACTGCTCATAGTTTCCAGCAACATAGTATTCAAGTATTGCACTGCAATATAATACATTGATGGTAACTCATTTGATTATTCAGTTGATAATAATGTGAGTATTATCATCTTTGTTTGTGTGTGGGGAGGTGGATGAATGGATAGGTGGGTGGACGGATTTGAGAAGGCACGGCTCCAGTAGAGAGCTGCACATGGGGACCTTCCATCAGAAACTGGACCACACACCAGGAGAACTAACCCTCCACTGGGAGCAATGATGGACAGACAAATGGATGGAGGGACGGATGGAGGGAAAGATACAGATGAACTGAGGGATTTATAGAAGATGGAGAGAGAGAGAGAGAGAGAGAGAGAGAGAGAGAGAGAGAGAGAGAGAGAGAGAGAGAGAGAGAGAGAGAGAGAGAGAGAGAGAGAGAGAGAGAAAGAGAGAGAAAGAGAGAGAGAGAGAGAGAGAGGTGGATAGGCTGGGTCAGAGTCATATAAACATGAATAAGAACAGGAACCATTCAACATTATTATTATTTCCCCCAAAAAATATAATTAAGCTAATATGGAGAGTGAGAACGTTCAGCTCAGAAGCAGATAATGAATTTGATCAGAGACGTGGCACACAAAGAGCAAGTGAGCAGGTTGAAGGGCTTCAGCTGCGCCCGGTTCCTGCCAGCTGGCACGGTGACTTCGAAGGAGCTGGTGCCAGGAGAACCCCTGAGCCCAACACATAAACACAACCTGACACCTCCCAATGAGCCGCTTCCAGGGGCCTGCAGATCCATGAACACCAGTAGTGGTGTCTTCGTTCAGAGGTCCAAGAGGAGTGTGATCAATGACTGCCTGCACAATTCGCTGCATCTGCCTCTTCTTCTGGTGCACCTCAGGGCTACTACTGGCCAATGTGAATTAATCCAAACACATACATACATCCATACCTCCTGTCTGTGAGTGAGACAGGTGGACAAGGAGTGTAGGAAGGAGGGATCTCTGCCAAGCGGTCACCAAGCCAACAACGCTTGGGGTGAGGGGAGGGGAGGGGAGGGGGGGGTGTCCTTACTGCAATGACTGAATGAATAATCTTTTCAATGAAAAGCCAAATTACTTAAATAAAAATCTAATTTCAAATTGAACCTTGGTTGTTTTGGGACTTTACACAACATATAAAATATTATTCAAATGCTAGCCCTACAGTACTTTTGTAGACAGAAAAGACACCATTGGTTACAAATAATTATATACTAAGAGAACACATGCAGGTAGGGTAAGCTATGCAAACGATGCACCATATATTTGAGAAGGGAATCATCAACACCAGTCAATATGTTTCTTCCCATTGTTCATTATTGTTTCCTAGCATATTAAGAAATATGGCTAACAGAGGCGTTGGAGATTGAATGAAAAGAGTGGGAGCTCTGGGGCCCGGCCAAGCGCTGTTCTACTGAATGTGGTCCCAGACTCGGTGGGAGTACAACGCTCCCCAGCCACTACATTTGTCCAACAGAGTGAGGCCCTTCCAACCCGATGGACGTGTTATCATTTCCTGGAACTATTCATAGCCTCCATCTGTTTGGTGGAGGCGTGGACAGCAAATATATATTGAATAATTTGGTGATACGGCACTGATGGAGGGTTGATGGATATATGGATGGCTGGATAGATAGATGGATGGATGCTGGATAGATGGAAAGTGGATATATGGGTGGATGGATAATAGATAGATGTTAAATGGATGAATGAACAGATGGACAGATAGATGGATGGACGCTGGATGGATGGATATTGGTTAGATGGATGGGTGCCGGATGGATGGATGGACGGACGGACGGATGAACAGATGATATATTGGATAAAGAGTTGATTGGATGAATTCCAGTCAAGGATCTTAGAACAATCCACAAAGAGGCAGATGTTAAGAAACAAGTAGAACAGTTCAAATATTTCTTATAATCATGTCAACCAGCACGCGTATATTGTAATATAAATGGATCATAGGAGCATCCAAACTGGATGTAAAATAAATAGAAATGTGTGTTCCTTATGCCAATACTTTTCTTTAATCCTTTAATGCCTTAATACTATCTAATAAAAATCGTAGAGTCTTAATCTGAATCAGATGGGCCAGTATTCAAAGAATGTGCACATTGCTGTGCATTGGGTATTTCAGCAGCAATTTTGTACTATTATTAACCAATTTCCATAGCAGCAGAATAAGTCTTCAATGTCAATGACAGTATGGTGTCTGCTACAGTGCCGTGCAGCACTAGTCCAGTGCGCCTTACAATTATCCAGCTTTCATACCCAACCTAAATTAGTTTTGATAAACTATTTGGCAAGTTTTTATTTGTATGGGAATACATTATTTGCAGGATTAAATAATGCCTAGAAGTCATTAATAATTTCCTATGATAAATCGCATAAATTCCACTGTATTTCCAATGTATTTATGTATGTATTTTAATATTAACATGTGCTTTGCTGTATTTGTGTATATAATAAATGTATTTGGCTTCAGCAGTTGTATAAGGGACAAATGAGTCAGTTTAAAATGCAATCACAGCAAAACGCCGACCAAAATAGAAGCAGTGCGTAAATAAAGCAGGGTTTTGCGGCTCTGTTCTCAGCTTGACATCAATCCAGTTTGCTGCGAACACGACCAGTAGTGAAACGCATTACTGATGATGGATTGGTAACAGGGATGATAAAGAGTATCAAGCATTACATCTCTATGGGAAGAAGTCCAAACCCGTCATTTTTTAAGTCTGCGTTGACAAGAGCGCAACAATGAAAAAGGGCAGGTCTGGGTGGTGGCCGTCCACTCCTCTATTGGTCAATTCAAAGAGAGAGAAAGAGAGACAAACAGACAAACAGACGGGTGTTACATTTTGACTGATATCTAGTATTTCTTACCTCGTACCAACGTTAGCTTGAACTTTGACAAATTCAGTGTACATTTGACATAAAGTGTAATCAATTAGTGGAAATAGTTTGGCTTTCAACCAGAATCTGTGAAAAGCAAGCAGCATGAAATGTTTACAGAACATTAAATCTCATAATCAGACAAGAGCTATTTGCTTTAGACGGATTACGATTAGAGCATTATTTTGCAGCGAGGGAGATGAAAGGGTATATAAAGGCTTAACACATCATATTGTGGCGGTGGCTTGTGGATAAATGGAAAAATGCGGTCATAATAAAAATATTGCAGAGGACTTGGGAGGATTAGCCAGTACCAAAGGCCAGAAACAGAAGAAAATGAAAATTTAGGTTTTCATCAAAAATAAAACATGCAAGATCAAAATAATTAGGCAATGTTTAATGGCTAAGTAAATAGGGTATATTTGAATGATATTAGTGAGGTTGTTTTTAAGGCACATTTCAATGTTTGGCTAAAATGTCTATCCTGAATGAGTTAGAGTTAGTTATCATGTCCTCCTGTGTTCCAATTTCAATGCATAAAAGATGCAAAGAGCACTGCAAATGACAATGTTCAGCTACAAGACCCAGAGCTTCACATAATATAATTGGTCAATTGAAAGCAAATCGGAAACCAACTGGCAATTTCCATTGTAAATTGAATAAAGATTGGTCATTGGTCGCCTCTTTAAAAAAACATACGCATCATATATACAGCCTCTTCAAAAGACAACCCCTAATGGGTGAATCATCTAATCTATGCAGACTAGAAATACCACAAAACAATATGACTTGAGTTCACAATACGTGACATGTGCTAGATCCACCAAGTCCAATCAGTAAAGCTGTGAGGCAAGATGTAGGCTTGGTCCAATGTGGCCTTCTGTTTGGTGCCACTGGTCGGTGGATCTCAGTAAGCCTGGGATAACAACACTAACTTTCCTCAGATGCTCCTCTATGCATGTTTCAGCTCAATATAGACTGAACGCCCTGCACACTGAATAAACATGTTTCAGCTCGGTATAGACTGAACGCTCTGCACACTGAATAAACATGTTTCAGCTCGGTATAGACTGAACGCTCTGCACACTGAATAAACATGTTTCAGCTCGGTATAGACTGAACGCCCTGCACACCGAATATACGTTTCAGCTCGGTATAGACTGAGCGCTCTGCACACTGAATAAACATGTTTCAGCTCGGTATAGACTGAACGCCCTGCACACTGACTAAACATGTTTCAGCTCGGTATAGACTGAACGCCCTGCACACTGAATAAACATGTTTCAGCTTGGTATAGACTGAACGCCCTGCACACTGAATAAACATGTTTCAGCTCGGTATAGACTGAACGCCCTGCACACTGACTAAACATGTTTCAGCTCGGTATAGACTGAACGCCCTGCACACTGAATAAACATGTTTCAGCTCGGTATAGACTGAACGCTCTGCACACTGAATAAACATGTTTCAGCTCGGTATTGACTGAACGCTCTGCACACTGAATAAACATGTTTTAGCTCGGTATAGACTGAACGCTCTGCACACTGAATACACACGGCCGCTTGCAGCGTTGCTTTGTTTGTGTTTTTTACCAATCGAAAATGGTTTATTGATCCGACAGAAAGGACAGAGAAGTACGAGTAGGAGTGGAGTAGCAGTGGGAGCTGATTTGGTAGGAATGTGAGAATAGGAGATGAGATTGTGTAAGAACAAAACCCATTATTTGGTTTAATTTATTTCATACTCTGTGGCTACTGATCTTATCAATTTTCTAATAGCCAATCCCAAAGTAGTCTGTGGAAGAGTGAACCTATTTTTGTTTTATTACGTTTTTTCATTCATTCTGTATCAATCCTGTGTTTGTTCATAAACAGACGGTGGCATATCAAGTTACCAATGTCTCCTGTACCGTGACTAATATATGAAATTGATAAATCTATTACATGGGCCATTACTCCTACAACTGCTGCTCTCTGCATTCTACCTGACAGCTCTCAATCAATAATGTAGGAAGCGCTGATGTAAATAGAACGACAAGAATATTGAACCCTTCCAAGATTAAGAAGTCACTTACTGGACATATTTTTAGTTCATAATTTGTTCATAATAATAATGTTGAATAAAGTTAATAGTTTAATAGTTTGAAAGATAAAAGTCTCAAATAAAGCAAATTACACAACAAAAGAAAAACAAGAAAAAAAAACGCACAAAGAAACAAAGGCGTAAAGTCACTGTAGTTATGCATTCACACAAACACAGACGCACATCACAGCAAGGTAACCAGGCATAAGACGGTAGGATGGCGCCTCTGTCGCAGGGTCCCATGCGACTGGCTACGACATGTGACTTTAGCTTTAGGGCACTCGCTAGGTCAGCCAGTCTAGCATAAACAGAACTGGGGAGACATCCTGGGCTGCTGGGCACTTTGCTGCACAAAGCCACACACACGTGTGTGTGTGTGTGTGTGTGTGTGTGTGTGTGTGTGTGTGTGTGTGTGTGTGTGTGTGTGTGTGTGTGTGTGTGTGTGTGTGTGTGTGTGTGTGTGTGTGTGTGTGTGTGTGAAAAGAGTTGCTCACACAGTCAATCCAAAATATTTTCTGTATAAAAGCACAAAGATATATACAAAAAGAGTAACATGTCTTTTGAGGGTTGTGTGTGTACAGAGAAATACATGGAAATACATATATCAAAATACATATATATTTTTATGTATTTCTCTGTACACAAAAGCACACACACACACACACACACACACTGAAGAAAATGACACTCAGTTGAAGCACTTCTTTATGTATAAAGTTGTATACAGTTACTTTATATATAAAGTTCTATACAGTTACACCTTGCCTGGGGACACAGTGGATAGAGCATCATTTATACATGTGCCACGCCATCGTCTCCACACCTGACCCTCCTGCCGCTGCAAGTGAAATAGTCTTTAAAGCTACAGACTACCTTCATTCAAGGATGCATGTGTTTCATTTGATTTTGAAATGGGATTTATATGCATAACAAAGTATGTGCTCTGAAGCTTCTCATTTGGCAACAAATAAGGAAAGATTGGGTTTGTAATAAGATGGTACTTATTGGTAATTATCGTTTTTGCTTCCTGCTGTTATGTTGCTGTCTGGTTCGCCTTGTTTTGTGAATTTAAACTCTACCCCTACATGTGCCTACATTTGGGTCCAAATCCTGACAGTACTACGATCACATCTTTCAATGGCTACTGCAGCCGATCATCCTGTTGCATGGTTGCTCTGGCAATACCGGTCTTTACCACTCCAACCTCTGGAGGTCACATTGTTTAAATTAATTTGAGAGAAACCTCTTGCTTGGATGAAAGTACACCACAACCCTCCAATTAAACTCATCCATCCCAGTGAATCCCATCGATCCCACACTACAACTTTCCTTCTCGGCCCTGCGCCGATAGCGCTGCCCACAGGCATCAGCTTAAAACCTTGGGAGTAATCATGGTACCTCAATGGCGACCAGGTATCCTTTGCGGACCACATCCTCATCTCCCCGATCATGCAGATTAACTCGGTAGTACAACATCAGGGAGGTCAGAGTGTTCCACCCAACGCCATGTTCCCCCCGTTGGCTCCATGTGGCTGAATCAAGGTGAAAGCCCTTCTCAGGGCCCGTGGCATGAACTGCCCTCTGCCATCTGCAAACGAACACAGTCTGGTGGTGGTGATGGCTCGGTCTGCATGGTAATTTTCATTCCGTCGGGATCTTGAAGCCAAGGAGCACTTGAAACGGAGATGTCCCTGAATACCTGACCCAGCTGAACTGTACTATTGTTTTACAGTATAGCAGGGTTAAGTTGGGTCAGCTTATCCATCCATTAGTGCCCATCCAGCACAAATACTCCTGCTATCGTTTTTTGCTTTTGCTGACCTTTTATCAAGCGTCTTGTTGACCTGTAGCCCTTGTCATTGAATTACAAAGATGAATGGTGGGTGTAAAAATATGTATACAACTACAAAATATTAAAAACAAATGTTTTATTGCGGTCCTTGTGGGTGGGTCAAAAAAGATTGATATGAATTAACTAAAACAATGTGTTGTTTTCAATCCAGTGGTGAACTGAACAATTGTACGATTCAACCCACTTAATAGAGATTGAAGCATCTCTCACACATGAAGCATCTCTCTCTCACACACACACACACACACACACGCATTTCCCACACTCTACCCTATTAGATGTAAAACAAAGGGTATGAAAAAATGATGACATCACCTTCCTAAAATCAATATATTCTAGTTACAAAATTAACCAACACATACACATTGATCTAGTATCTATCTGCTGCTAAGCTCTGCTTGAGTCACAGCAACTCATTGATGACAGATGAAGATAAATTGCTGTACAAGTGTGTGTGTGTGTGTGTGTGTGTGTGTGTGTGTGTGTGTGTGTGTGTGTGTGTGTGTGTGTGTGTGTGTGTGTGTGTGTGTGTGTGTGCATGCATGCATGTATGTTTGTGTGTATGTGTGTGTGTGTGTGCATGTATGTGGTTCACGGAGAGATGGGTTGTGTCTGGCTGATGTGTTCGCTTGAACGGATCTCTGTGGGTTATAAAGGAGTTTGGCTATTTCAGTCCTCACTGATCCTCAGTGTCCCTGTGTCACATTACTGGGGGCTTTCTAGCAAGTAACCAACCCTTTGAAAGAGATATGTAGAATACACTGGATGAAATAGAGTACAATATAACAAAACTTATCTAACAATAGTATACATTCATGTTTTTATATAAGGTGGTTTTCTGGTCTAAAACACTGTAAGAGAGGATATGTCCGAGCAGGAATGGGGATGTTTGCTAAATAATTCATGAAGAGTTGTTTTACCTGCTTGGGGAGATAAAACAACAACAGCAACAACAATTCAACAGCTGCTGTTGCTGCGTGTACCATGAGGCAGAATCTGAACTTCACCATATCAGATGACCTCTGCTGCTACCGACACTGTGCTCTAGCTTCCACCCCTCCTGGCCCCCAAGAGTATCACCACGACGATCACAGCGTAGGACAACTGACCCTTGTGTTTGTTTCTTCTTCCTCTGAGACGATTATTCAGAAAAACCTAAAATGGCCATGTCTGAAAGTATTCAACCCAGGCGTCACAAAGAGGGATCTCTACCTCTAACCTTGGTCAGATGGTCACGAGTGCAAGCCTTGGATTACGTCGTCGCTCACATGCTGTTCATCACTTTTATTACATGAGAATATGAATTATGTCATTAAGGCGTGTGTTTCGGGTCTGGCAACTTACTTAGCTTACGCTAGCTAGCTCGGAGACCCAGTGCTCGCTTGTTCTATTAACTAGTGTCATAGTTTACCCTCATCAAACAAACTGGGGCTGGTCGGCATTCAGCACACACACACGTGTGTGTGTGTGTGTGTGTGTGTGTGTGTGTGTGTGTGTGTGTGTGTGTGTGTGTGTGTGTGTGTGTGTGTGTGTGTGTGTGTGTGTGTGTGTGTGTGTGTGCTTTACAACATAAAGCATATGGCCTGATTGATGTCATTAAGGTAAATAAAACTCACAGGCATTAATCAGTATGTGAAAGATTTACTAATCAAACAGACACACAGTGACATTGACCAAACACAAAGGCACACACCTTGTCTTTTTCATGGTGAAAATTACTACTTTTTCACACTGCCACATAACCATAGTTACTACAAAAATGGTGGTCATAATTGTGGCGGCGATGGCGGTGCAGCAGATTGAGCGCGTGATGGAGAATACAATTATTCATAAGCTGTCGTTACACAACACAGTGTTCCAGCGTGACCCTGCCTGTGTTGTAGGACTGGATGGACACGTAGCCTGCTCCCTAAAGGAAATAGCCTTCTGCACACCTACATGAAAAAATATAAATTCCCAGTCTTACCCAATATGTATTCTCCTTGACCTTTAGAATGCAGTTGGCGGGAGAAGGACATGTTTAACAATGTGAAGGAGTACTACACACGCTCACGCAGACAACCACGCAAGCACACGCACCCACACACACAAACACACATCAGGTGCCACACTATATGGAATACACCATCAGACACAAAAACTAAAAAAACTGCACACTAAACCAAGAGCACACTACACACTTATAGAAAGTGTGTAGCCTGTGTATACTACCGGTAGATCAGTGATGTGTATGAGGATGGTGGAGGGGGGGGATGCAGTTAAACACGGTGAGTGGAAGGAAGGCAGGAGTGAGCATAAATCCTTGTTCCTCAATCTCTCTTGCTCTCTCCTCCCCCCTCTCTCCCACCCTCCCTCTCTCATGATCTCTCTCCTTGCCATCCTATCTCCAGCTCTGTCTGTAACTCAATACCCCTGTCTCCCTCATCCATCTCTCACTCATTCTCTCTCTTTACGCCCCCCCCCCTGCACCTGTCTCACTTTTCTCTTCCGCCTCCACCTCTCTTCCTATATCTATCTTTGCACCTCTTCCTCCTTCTCTCACTCTCCATACCTCTCTCTTCCCCTTCCTCTTCCCCTTCTCACTCTCCTCCCTCTCTCTCCGCCCTCTCTGTCTCTCGGTGAGCATTTGAGTGCATGTGAATTTTTCATGTCCTCCCTCCCGTAGTCTTCCTCATACGATATGCCATCTTTTTATATTCTCCCCCAGGTGGCAGACATCTTTGCTGCTTCTAGACGTGTCTATTATGTCTCTGCAGGCTTTTCCAAACAACCTCCTATGGGCTTGACTTTTGCACTCAAGAAATTGTAATTTCGGCTTGTACTTTTCCCTCGTCAGTACAGTTAGCAGGGGGTTATTTAAGGGAGAGGTTGACACACTTATCTTTCCATGGTTAGGATGCTTGCATGTGATGTTAATGTGTACGATACGTGCCAGTGCCATGATAACAGATACTTTCATAACGTGATCACATCATCAAGGCGGGGACAACTACAGAGAGCTGTGTTTGGTTGAGTCTTTCGAGGTCTACCTCAACTGGAGAACCGACAGAGCTGTAATTGGTTGAATTTGTCAACCAATTACAGCAATGTCTTTGGAGTACAGTACAGTATACTATCTTCCAAACTGCATGGCACAATATTTCTGTTGAGAATTAAAAAACTGCTGCAACTATTAGTTGATAGATTAGTCAATTACATGATCAACAGTGAGTTAATCCATCATAGCTTTGGTAATCAACTAAGCGTATTAATAATTTAATTAACAATTAAGTAAAATAGAAACACTTGCTGCTTCCTAGCTTCAGGAATGCATTGTCGCTTTACTCAGATAACTTCTGATCTGATTAAGATGTCTTTCAGAGCATTATAATTAATCGTGTATTTTTTGATTGGCTGCTTGTCCCACAAATAAAGCAGATTCAAGACATTTTGAGCTCTTGGATAACTTGGGGTCAGTGTTATTTTATGACACCTTGCACATCAGGTAGAAACATGTAATAATACAAGTAATAATATTGCAACCCTTGAATCAAAGAGCATTTCACACGTGACTGTAAACGTCACATCAAATGATCCAAAACCAAAGAGGAACCATGTATTCTGATAGCATCCCCCAAAGATGTATGGGTAATATGAACTGTGGCTAATTGGGATTAGAAATCTAATTATCCAACAGTGATTCATCCTTCCCACATGACTAGCAATCAGACCCTGCCATGCATAATGCAATTAATATACAAACTGGGAGAAATACTTAGCAGCTCTCTCTGGGTGTCGCGCCAGCATCTGTATCTATCTGTCTGTCTGTCTGTCTGTCTGTCTGTCTGTCTGTCTGTCTGTCTGTCTGTCTGTCTGTCTGTCTGTCTGTCTGTCTGTCTCTCTGTCTCTCTGTCTGTCTCTCTCTCTCTCTCTCTCTCTCTCTCTCTCTCTCTCTCTCTCTCTCTCTCTCTCTCTCTCTCTCTCTCTCTCTCTCTCTCTCTCTCTCTCTCTCTCTCTCTCTCTCTCTCTCTCTCTCTCTCTCTCTCTCTCTCTCTCTCTCTCTCTCTCTCAAACACACACCCTCCAGAGATAGATGATTAGCCGCTGGGTGCAGCAGTGAGCTGTGCGTTACGGTTACAACACTGGCCCAGAGGACCGGGTTAAACACCACGGCATATAAGCCGCTGTGCATATTCTACACACTTCCTGTGAAGGTATGTGTGCAGAAAGCAACAGACATATAGAAATACAGCCTGTATCTGTGAGAGTGTGTGTGTGTGATCACATCCATTATAATGGTGAGAGCGTACGGACTGGCTAGTCCGGTCGATTGTCATGGTAACAAGGAGAGTTCCATTAAATCGTTTTAAACAACCGTTAGTTCTTGCCACAGCGAAGCAGAAGAAGGTGAAAATTAAGGTAGTACATTACTTGTACATTCTTACTGACCGAAGCTGTTTGAACTGTGTGGGTTTTAACATGCTCCATGGTTGACGCCAATGGAGAAAGTGTCAGTGTCGATCCAAACTATATTCGCACCATGTGAAACATCAGCTATCAGCTAAATATTTAAAGAATGGGCAACCAATCCCAAGGCTGAATTTCTATTGGAAATTTTGCCATTCTCTTTTTGGTTGTTCCACCCTCTGTGTAGGACACCGCCAGGACAGCATCATTAAGGTTGGATCAGAGCAGTGTGGAGAGACGCTGCCAACCAGAGAGCCACAAATCAGAGCACCGGCCAAACGGCAAGCAGATAAACATGCGCAGTGGAGACGCAGAGCACCACCCCCCCACCCCCCTCCCCTTTGCATCCTCCTCACACATGCAGGAAACACACCCCAGCAGCATTACCGTCAATATCAGCTGCTTAGGTGTCATGCGAGATGAAACAGGATGCAAAGCCAATAGGACTGGGGATCATCCTCTAAAAGTGCTTTAGCACCGTATTAATCGCATGTTAATAATAGACCCTTTTCACACAGAGGCCTCATCATACGACATACACAGGTGTCGCTCATAACACTGATTATGTGTCTGCTCCTTTCATGTACCAGGGCAGAAGGAGTAGACATTTCTTCCCTTGTTTAATCTACTTCCTGTGCCCTGGTAAATAATGGGAGCAGACCCCTAGTGTTATGAGTGACACCCGTGTTTGTGAAAAGGGCCTACTCATTGGGTTTTCTGTGTGATATTTTGGCATCAGGAGTTAGCCTGATGCCAAAAACCAATAGCTAGGGACAGTTTCATGTGACATTTTTTACTTGTAACCCTCTATTCTACTATTAGAATAGAGGGTTATTCTAGAATCCTCAAGACTGCAAACCATCACATAAAAGCTAAAATAAAAGCTAGCTTTTTTGTAAGGTTAATTCAATGAATCAGTGTATTTTTAAGAGCAAGGAAATAAAGAACAAAAGAACAAAATAAAAAAAGAATGAAAGAAAGAATTGACTGGAGGCTAACATTCAGTTGAGCAGGTTGCCACAGGGTAAACAGTTGCATCAGTGCATTCTCTCATCACCGCTTCAACAGGAACCGCGCCTGATGGAAGCTGCATGTATTAAACCCCAAATTCCACATGGTGCGACCGACCTCTGTTAGCTTTTATTGTCATGGAAATGTGGAAGCTCATGCAAGCTCTAAACTATGACTACACTTTTGGCAAAGATGATTTACATCCGTTCACTCATGTGTGAAGATTTACAATATAGGATGAGAGGTTTTTATTTGTATTGTTTTGCAGTCATGTTGAACATCAGCAAGGGTTCAACATTAGCCAATATTTGACCAGGAATAAAACTGACAGCAGAACAGTCAATTAAACGTATTCTCTTGTCTCCCTCCCTCTAGCAGACCACCAAAAGCAAACAAAGGAGTAAAAGAACACAAAGACCCTCTTTACACCTAGCATTAACATACATTTTGGAGACATCCGATAAAGACCGGTAGCCCAAAAAGCTTGTTAATGCCAGATGTAAAAGGGGTCAATGCACTCTGTTGACCTTGCTTGCAACCTGTTAGTTGGACACATGAACTCACACTGTTGCTTGCTAGACAAGGACGAATGAATGAATACCAAACATTTTAGACAAATCTACAAAAAATATACCTCGTCAAATAGATACTGAATTTCCCATCCAGTTTAAGAGCAGTGAGTGTGGCCGCTGTAGCAACAGCTCCAGTCTGCATGGATACAGTGAACCAGTTATAGATCAGCATTTTTGATCAGTTCATTACATGGTTATAAATCAAGATATGAGGTCATTCACTCACTTGCCCTGGTGTGTCGCTAGCCTTTTTATTTGTCAAAGAGCTGGTGACTGGTGTCAGCCAGTTGGGCTTAATTCTATATAGCACAGAAATGTAAACTCTATTGGTCTACATTACGTAGGGATCTGTCATGGTATCAGCTTAAAGCTAGGCAATTTGGAGAAAAAAGTAAATTAGACTTTGAAAAATCCCACCCTTCAGGCTTCCTTCCAAAGCCACTCTCCCAAAATACATGACTAGCTTGCTAGCTTTAGCAATAGGTCTGCCTAGTGGAAGACTCCGGTTATGCGCAATGAGTGCACAAGCAGAGTGTGCGCAGGTAGCCAGGTAGGTAGGTAGACAGACAGGTAGGGGCCTTCCAATAATTTCCTTTGGGTCGTATTAAAAATAAGACAGAAAATGCTACCAAAATAAATTGCCTACCCTACCTTTAAGTAACTACACTATAAACAAACTAAAGTTGAAAGTAAGTGATTTCAAGCAATTGTGAAGCCAGTAAAACATACCTATCTTGCTGATGCAAATGAACACAATCAATCCTTGCCATGTTTATGAAGAATATATTTAAAAGTGAGAAAATCGGAACACCATTCATTCATAAGTCATAAGCAGCAGCTAACATGGTTGATCTGAGCTGCGTCAAAACCCCAACAGAAAGAAGAGGCTTCCGTTCCGTTCACACCCAGCCAGCGCCACAGCCTCCTATGTGACCCAGTGTGCCAGTGTCTGACACTGATTATTAAGCAAGTGACTCTGACCTGACACTTGTTCCCGTGCTATTTTAATATCTGATTGGCAAGAACAGAAACAGCCCTGACTGCAGAACTGTTCCCATGGTAACACAGTCCAGTAGGATACAGCTAATGGGTGAGAAATGTGAGAATATTTTAAATAACACACTTGACCGATACATGTGCAGTTACATACACACCCACGCGCATGGACACATGGATGGACGTGTGCACACACATACAACATGCAAAAACACACACACACACACACAATATGCATATACACACATACATATATGCACTCAACAATCACCCTAAAGCCACTACAGAACTACAGAACTCTTTTATGAATGGTGAAGAGACAGCAGAGAAGAAACATGGCTCTTTGAAATGTTTAAGATGGCTAGAGTCACTGACCATACTTGTTTTATTTGCCATAGAAACAGGACATAAGCACACATACAGTACCTTGTTTAGGAAACCTGCTGATATTGAACAAGGTTATATCACTGTTCCAGTTCTGTTCTACAAAAGAGTGGAACATTGAACTATTTGTGTTGATTATGGTCAATTTGGCAAATATGTTATGAATCCCCTCTTTGAACAGTAGCAGTGCATTGTGGGTGGATTGAGCAGGTATTTATGGTACCTGACTTCAGATGTGAGGGAAGTTTGGACAATGACTTGCATAATTAATAATGACTTGCATAATCCAAGCAGCCAGGCTCCTGGAAAAAAACATTACTCCCAAACCAACCCCACGCACACTACAACAACCGATTATTTGATTATCTGCATTATCTTCTGTATTTTGCACAGCATTTTATTTTATTTATTTATTTTGCACTACCACCGTGGCTGGTACCACTACCACTTGAACACTTGTATTGATGTTGCTACTTACTATTATTTATTATTCCTTACTTTGTTATTGTGATCTTGTACAGGTGCTGCTATGTGACTGTTGAGGATCCAAGCCTAAGAACTTTACTCTTGCGTACTTGTACGTTAAGATGTAATAAAAGCAACTCTGATTCTGATAATTTCCCTGTTCTTAGTTGCACGCAAGCCTGCAGGTGCACAGCACATCAGCCAATCAGACTGAGACTGTTAACCACTGCGGCAGCCAGCCAGTCAGCAAGCAGGCAGTCAGCCAATCAGCAAGCAGGCAGGCAAGCCCAGTCATTAAGGAACAAACCAGTGAAGGAGGACAACAACTAGTCGGCCTAATTAAGAGGGAATGAGTCTGCGTCCAGCTGTTTACCATCCGCACCCCGCCTCAGGATTCTGCTGCTGCTGTTATTGGCTGTTTGATGCAACTGAAACATCTGCAAGGCTGCACGTCTTTCAATCCTTGCAACTGAAAACATTCATCATTAGTACAGTCCTTTGTAGTTATCTAGTTCACTGTTGAGCTGCAATCAGTGTATAAATACAAACTCCAGTGTTATGTTTATCATGTTGTTGTAAGATGTAGCTATATGCTACGACCATAATCAAACTAAATATAATAAATATTGAAGTGAATCGTCATAAAGTATGTAGTCAATCTCCTTATATTTAACAAGTTCCATCAAAAGGCAGACTTGGAGATATTATACATCTCTTCCCCAAAAAGCAGCAGACATCTGCCTGTTGGGAACAAAGCAATTGAATCAAATTTTTATGACCTCATGTTATGCCAAAAGTGAGAATTGAATGAGAGCTGAATCTCTGTGCTGTTGTTGTTAGGGCTCAGAGACACGCCTGAGATCAGTTATAATACCGTGAGGAGGTGAAGAAGGGCCAACACAATATATTTAACACAAATCAGATTGCACTGAGCCGAAAATATAGACCTAGATTCATAATTTAAAAATGTACAATACCTTGTTGTCCATTTTTATAAGGATGTTATTAAAATGTTTTATAATAAGTAATATTTATATGAGTATAATTGCCGTTATTGCTGGAGGTGTGGTTGTGATGTTTTTGTAGGTCTTGTACTCAGCAGCGGTTTAGTTTTCCTGATAGGTCTAGGTTCAAGTAATGAAGCCTATCTCAGACAATGGCAACTGTAAAGACGCGCTTCGATTTTCGTCTTTCCCATGACTGGCTGGCTGGCTGGCTGTTCGGCAACTTAAATAATTTGTTGATATTGACTATGAAACGTCTTCCCTATGGACATATCATCCAAGGTGTCTGACCTCGGCGATATGCGCAACTCTGGCAGGTCTGCTCGACGGTCGCGCGGACACCACGTGCCCAACACAAAAACGCACGGCGCCACCGCGTGCGCGTCTCACAGCACACGGCTAAACCCTAAGACTATGTATTTTGTGTTAAGTTTTAATGAACAAGACAAAGTCCGTGACCAAAAATATGAAAGCATGAGTTACAATTACGTGAACTCAAAGCTACATTAATGATAGCTACTGATTCACAAATGAAGGGCTTGGTTATATACACGCAAAACCTTCTAGTCGAGTAGATAACGGGAGAGAGTGCACGGTGCACAGGAGAGAAGCCAGCCTGTAGGTCATGTGTTGCTATATTGACATGATATACCAACATGGCCAACCTTGCAGTATGGAGAACAGCACACATCGGCTAGAGTTTGTCACTAGTCTTACCTTCGGTAGCTAGGGAGCAGTGCAGCAGCAGCACCAGGGTCCAAACGGCCAGGGAACACCTGGCCAGCATGCGATTCGTAGCCATTGGCTTCTTTCCGTTTTTCGACAAGCAAACCGGTAACTGCATCCCAAAATCTGGCCATTCCGTCAAGCCACCGAACACCGAAACGGCTTTGTTAATGCTCTCCCTAAACATGGCTCAACCAATTAATTCCGAATCGCAATTCTCTAACGGTGTTGCTCTTGTTAAATGCATTTGATCAACCTGCTCCCAGTATGGAGAATCTACGATCTCCCCATTAGCTTGTTAAGGAGACCAGAGTACATGAAAGACCGATTCTGTGAATCCTGTGTGCACCCCTAATGCGGCTGGAAAGCTCTCTTCATCGTTGAACACACAACGAGCAGTGCGTGTATATTATCTTCAGCAGCGGCGTCACATTGCTTAATTATTCCAATTCGTTCCGACCCTAGTCCAACAGTTTCATCCTTCTTACATCTGGGCCGTGTCAGACGATGTTCTCTCTGGTTATTTACCCTTCCGCATAACCCGTGGTGCCATTAGAATACAAATATTAAGCCAGTGATGACGCCAGCAAGGTCTGCCCAGAACATTTATTTGGAAAATCGAGTCCTTGTAGAAAACAGGCGTCCCCTGGTGGGTGATAAAGGCAGCTGGGTCGAGTTAAATCTCATAAAAATAAAAATAAATGCGATTTGAATCATTCAGTTGTTTAATTCTGGGAACAATAAGCTAATTTAAGGACGCAAATATTCAAGCCATTACTTAAACAAATACAATAAACAAATGTGTATTATTTTTTAACCCTAACCCTCTACCATTGGTTAACTTGAGTAATTAAATATTATGGTTAATTTCCACTGTGTTCAGATCAATCTCACAATAAAACAAGAAAAACAAGCAGACAATATCAAATGAAGCAAAATATCGTTTTTTTATTCAAAGTGAATCTTAACATCGTACACCATAAATTCCTTTTTTTGACAATCACCCTTAAGAGTCACCAAGAAGGACCCGCTTGTTGTGACAAAGTACATAAGGCCAGGTCACACTGAAACTCACTAGAGAACTAGAGGGTCAGGTGGAGAAAAGAAAACGACCAAAACACTAGTAACACACAATATATCCAAACAATTATTTTCCCAGTCATGTTGTATATTGCACAGTGCAGTTGCTACATGTCAAACTAGTGTAGCATTAAAACGAAATTTTAAAATCATAACGGTAAAATCATAAAGCCAAACAATCTACACACATTTTTAAGCAGTAACAGTTTAAAATTAAATTAAGAAATCACATCTACATATTTATGATTTGAGTATACAAAACTTTAACCCATTAATTACAAACTTCTACTTGAGTGTCATAAGGATCAAATAACATACAATTGCCCAGTGCCCAATGATAAGTCATTAGTAAAAACATAGAACCCAGAAACAGCAAGCCTGCAGACTATTTTGGGATCCTATCACTGTTAAATAAAGTCAACTCTAGCCTAATCTCTTGAACATTGATTCAAATTACTTCAATCCCATTTAGCCCAACAGCTCTTTTGGTTTTGCCATATGCTAGAACGGATATTCCGTGAATCAGGGAGATGTAGATATTGCCTATTTTGTCTACGTATTTTTGTTATTTTTTAAAAAGGCACTCAGTCACTCAACTGGATCTGTGTTCCCATTGACCGTAACTGTCCGGCGTTGTGGTTATGCAAATTGTGAAGCTACAGGACAATGTGCTGTGCTTGGATTTAGCTCCATGATCCATTTAGAGACGATCTGACCCGACAGTGAATGATGATTCAACTCTCAGCGCAAGGCCGAGGGGGCGGCAGGGTCGTTTCCGGAGTGATCCTGAGCAATCAGTCCAAAGAGGTGGGGATTACGGAGCCGTGCATCACCGATCTGACACTGGTGTGGCCATGCACACGTCTGCTGTGCTGGTCGGTACAGCAATACTCAACAAAAACACACCATAACTAAATCCAACACTAGACGGGTATACATTACACGAGTGCCACAAACAGAACCTGCTCCCCCGTTGGGTCGATCGACACATTTAAAAACGGGAACACACCGGAGCAACTGCCCACTCCATCCATTCCAGATAGCTTGCATTCTAATAGTTGATATTTATGTGCACGCTCCCTGCAGTGCACCGGACCACTCATATTTTTCCTAATTCAGGGATTGACACAGTAGCATCCTCGACAAGTACACAACCTTGACTTAAGCCACTTAACTAAACAGATATACGTTATATAAAGAAAGCCCAACTTGGATCGGTAAAGCCTAACGCAAAACAGAAAACACAAGATAAACCCCCAAGCAATGGCAAACAGCTGCGTACACAAACACTACAGAGATTCAGGAGGAACCCTCCAAAACAAAAAGGACATCAAACTAGGATATGTCCCATCTACAAAAACTAACAGTCCCCACAAATACATTCACAGCATGTGAGAAAAGCTTTGCATCTGTGTGTAATATAGATATAGGTCTGTGTGTTTAGTACTGCATGGCGTCATTGGTGTAGTTCTGGAGCGCGCACAACAAACTTTCCCTGACTTACACTTTCTTAGGATTACATAGAAAACACGCAACTTGTTTGGAACATCCTGGTTCGTGAAACAAGAAAAGTACTTTGGGTTGAGTGGTGAATAATCTGATTAATAACACGTGTCAAACCCCAGAGAGAGAGAGAACACACCCCACCGATCCCCAAAGCACCGCTTCTTTCAAATGGATGCAAAGACGCAAATCGGGGAACCAGTGGGTGGAAGAAGGCACTAGTTGTACAGTACAAAACTGTTGTAAATACAGCTCAATAACAACAAAGATACAAAAAAGCTATGTCTTCAGACAGAATAAAACTCTTTTTTTTTTGTTTAAGTACAACACAATTACAGAAACCAAACATTATTTGATGAGGAAATACTGATGCTATATGCTTGCACACACAAAACCCCACAAGTTCACCAAAGTAAATAAACCGAATACAAACTAAGCTAAAAACCTCCAATCTACAATTACAGCAGTTTAACAAAATCACTTCAAAAACAAAGCCATTATACAGAGGCACTTGCATGTATGAATAAGATTCAATATGCTCTAGGATCACACTCAACCCACTTCTATGGTATCCATTTATCAAAACACAAATGTAAAGAAAGCAGTGGGGGGAGAGGGGGGTAATGTTAAGTCCTCTAACTCACAGCTATGGGAAGTGAAAGCCAGTCGATACATAGCAGCTCATTACCTATACATTCCACATACTATACTATAAAACGATGATAGTTTAACCAATGATACCATCTGGGTTTACTGGGGGGAGAACATGGACCACAAAGAGGGTCCATTAAAGAGATCAGTCTTTGGTGCTGAGACGAGTAGAATGCCAGTCCATCTAGGCAAGGTACTGTCCATTGAAAGAGGAGGCAGCCACGTTACTACACACACACACACACACACTACATGGGTGTAGGGGAAATTGGGAAAAACACAAACAATACACAAGCAAGGCTATGCCATACCATGACGGAATGTAGGCAAAAAGTAACAAGACAAAAAAAAAAAGATTATTAACTCAATGAAAAATATCCAATAAAATATTAAGAAACACTCCATAGCCCAGCAAGGATACTGTACGTTGATTGGTTATTAAAAACAACCACTGACATACATTTTTTAAACTACAACACAAAATAATCAATAAGTTTGTCCTTAGCCCAAACTTCAGCAGTTTTCTTTAGCACTCCTGACAATGTATTTTAATATGTACTATGGATTAATTGAAATACAGCTTTTACGCAAGTAACACACGCAGCAACCCAAATGCTTTCTAGATTGTATTGCAGTTACAGTAAACAGTGACAATACTGTTGTGAATTAAGCACTAGTGTATAGAAATGGATTATCAAAATATATAGTCATTCAGTACATACATAAAAAGCTTAGTCGATCAAAAGCCTATATATCATTTAGAGTCTCAAAGCAAACTCAGTCTATACACCAAACGGGAAAAAAATAACCACAAGCCAAAGTCTATCCACTAAGTTCATCCTATAAAACAAGAAGTAAAGGTTCAAGTGGTGCTGCAAGCCGATATACATTTAAAATCTAGAAACTCCTGAAGTTTTTGTCAGACTCCACTTTTAAGGCACTGAAAGGTGTCAAGGGAAGGGCAGGTGAGGGAGAGGGGCTTAGGATATAACGGGCGAGTAGAGAGTGGAAAGTCAGAGTCCTTAATGGGGTACATGCATTACCGTGCGTTCATACCAAAAGCGAAGGTGCGGCGCCAATACATACAAAGTCAATGCAAATGTTTCGCAGGACAAGCCAGCGGTGCGAATGGCTTGCCGCAAACGATGCGGTTCGCGTGATTCTACTCGTGCAAACGACGCAAATTCGCCTCATTAGCGTGTTCGCTCGAGTTGAAATATTTGAACTTTGGTGCGAATTTTGCTTGATGCTGAATCACTCGCTTTTGGTGTGAATGCACCGTAAGGATGGATTAAAGAGCTCTGGCCACAGAGAGGGTGTGGGGTAAAAGGAAAAGGACTTACGAAAGGGGCCTGACAACAACAATAAACAGCTTGTTAATCAGAACAATACTGGAATCACGTCGTGTGATTAACCAAAATTGTCCATAAACTCCAGACGTGTCTTTACACGTTCCCATGAAGCAGACACCGCAAATTCGTCGGGAAGTCCATTGCTGCTAAACCTAAAGTGTCCATTACTTTCCGACACAATGTACTACACCATCGCCCTCATATCAAGCATCAGCGCTGTCGTTTTGTTGTAAGCCGTCATGTGTAGCCGTTTTGTGCTCTGCTGGTGAATCTACCTGGCCAGGTAGCCGCCGCCGCTGCTATCTTCCCACGGGCCGCATCCGTGGCGAGGCAGAGCTGCCGCGGCTGGCCCCTGTGGCCCCTCAGATGAAGGAGAACTGGTGGTGGTGGCTGAGCTTGGTGGGGCTGAGAGGGAAGCCTGTAAATGCGGCAGGGGAGGCCATGTAGGGGTGAGAGGGCGGAGGATGCATGTTGGCAAAGTGAGGGTTGAACTGGTGATGGGGGTGGGGGTGGGGGTGAGGGTAGCCGGGCCCGTGATGAGGGAGCACGGTCGGCGAGGGGAGGAGCCGGTGAGGGTGAGCGCCGATGCCGAGGGTGACCTGGTGAACGATGGTGCCTCCCTGGGGATGAGAGAGACTGTAGCCAGGCTGGAGGAGAGGCGGGGGGTGAGAGGGGAGGATGGGGTGGTGATGGTGCGTGGCGGGGAGGGGGCCAGTAGGAGGGTAGGCAAGCAGGGTGTGTGTGGGCAGACACTGGGTGTGAGCGGGCAGACACTGGGTGTGCCCGCGTGGGGTGGTGGAAGTGTGCGTGGGGCTGCCATGCGGCAGGTGAGTGAAAGTGTGCGTTTGAACGGTAGGGGGGATGTAGGCGTGTGGCCGCAGTGGGCCATAGTTGCCGTTCCACTCCTTGCTGCTGTGGCTGGAACCGTAAGGGGGCACCTGGGAGGGAGGGAAGGTTCAGCTTGTGTTTATTGTGATCAAAGTGTGTATGGTAATAGGGTAACATTAGCAAAGACAAAACGCTAGTCATGCCAAATACATTTTTAACCGTTTGAAATGGGAGCACAAGAGCACAACCTTTGGACAATTACCAATCTAAACTTCTTCCTTAAATTCAACTTATTTTGAGTTATGATGAAAAAGAAAACAACAAATGACCGGGAAGGTCGTTAGTAAAAAGTAATGTAAGGGCAGTGTAACTGTAAAAATAAAACTCCTGGAAGTAGGCTTTGTAAACGTTACCTATGGTTTTAAATAGTTCCTGACTAGTGTTATACTTTAATCCCACCACAGCAGTTATAAAAATTCTAGGGAGGGTCAACCAGCATTAGATGGAAATGAAAATCTCAATGAATTGACGTTTTGTTTTCAAACGAGGAAAACAAGAAGAAACACCAGGGGCCAACCTGTCGAAAGCCTAGGGGCTGCTGCAGGGTGGTCACCCTCTGCTGCCTGGTTAGCAGGGGGGCGGAGGGCAGCAGGGCAGGCCCTGTAAGGCCGCAGCGTCCTCTGGAGCGGGACCAGGACTCTGAGGCTGGGGGTACAAGAGAGAGAGACGGTGAATAACAAACAAGCAGGGCAGATAGCTGCCGTTAGACATGATAAAAACTCAACTCAACAACCAACCTGAGGAAACATGCATGGGAAAACATGGAGTGGGGGGTGGGGGGGAAATGTAGAAATGTAGAAAATGAAGACACACACAGATTGGCTTCAAGATGGATCCTCTTTTTCATCATCTTTTTGTGTAGCAAAAACCAAACTAATTGCAGGGTCCCTAATCTCTCCAGAGTAACCAAATGGTCAAATGACCCTATAATCCACATATTGCCATGGTTAATCACAATGCTTCGGTGACTCTTGAGAAAAGGAGACCAACTAAACTGATACTAATTATCAGCTGTCCTATGGTCTCTCTGGTATTTTAAAGTAAATCACTAATATCGGTCAAAAAACGACTGGTTTCCAGGGGTGCTTAACATCATAGTGAGACCAAGCAGCACAGTATACATTCCTGCCAGCACTGACTGTACCGATACAGTCAAGGATTTATTAGGCATTAGCATTTGAGTTTCAAATAAAATAAATAAAACTGTCATTCAATCACACAAGAATTATTACGATTTGACCACAGGTACATCCAACTGGAAGGTAGATCACAGAAGAGCTAGGGCCAGAGAAGAGAGCATTGACACTCAGCAGAAAAACAACACCAAAAAAAGGCACCAAATGAGAGGTGATGTCGTTCCTCAGACTCTGATCTGCAGCCAGTTTTCCCAGCCAACTTTCAACTAGACTGAGATCGTTGCCTTCGGGCAACTCACTGTTTGGTGAGAGCCCAAAGAAACAGGCACTGGCTTTGATCCAATATTAAGGGAGATGCATCCGTCTTTTCCTAATCCTACAACAATCAGGCGTCGACAGGATTGTGACAGGGGGCTGGATGGGGTGAAGGGCTTCACGTTGTTGCTGTCTATTTGCTTGACAGCAAACATTGATACGCTGAATAAACAAAGGATTTCTGTTTAAATATAACCTCTTTGAGGTTTCTTACAATAAATAATTAACCATGCATCACTGTGATGGGTCGGAGACAGGCAACCTGCGGTCATAAATGCACAGGCCTGAGAAGCCTTGCCTCGATTGTTCCAACTAAAACAAGGGCCAAGCGCTTATTTTGTTGTCTCCATAACTATTATCTATCTACAATACATCTTAAAATATGCCACTATGGAGAGGAAATACCATGTGAAGTGCTACACCGACAATGGAAACATTGTCCAGTGAGGATGCATCTCTGAGACACTGGAGCACAGCCAGTTCCGTGCTGGTGGTTTTACCATCACCTGTTAAAGCCTTTATGACCCACCAGGGGAGGCCCTAATGTGCCCATGTGACCTGCAAAGCAGACAATGCCAAAGCACAGGCAACAGACCACATTACACCACTTGGTGGAAATAAATAAATAAATCACTATGGTTTGATCCGCTATGGTATGAACAGCCATAAAAAGATTAAAATGTTGAATAATAATATGCACAGTGGTTCCATAATTGCCATATAATACTTTTCACACGTTAAATGTCCTGTGAGTAAACAAGTTAACCACTCACTCTGTAGAGTAAACTGACCCGTTCTGTGGCTGCGCCCCTCTGTTCCCACACTGTAGTTGTTGTTCTGCACTCTCATTGGTGGAACCACCATGGTCCTGAGGGCGCTCCTTCCCTGGGCTGCAGGGGCACCCAGTCCAGCTACCACGGCAGCCAAAGGTGGGCAGTTGTTGCGGTTACTGTTGCCAAGGTAGCAGTAGGGGACGTTGTTGTGCGGGGAGGTGGATGAGTCCGACTTGGGGGAGCCCTCCACCGTCTCACAGCCGCTGCCATGCCCATCGTCCTCAGATACACTAGACAGGCAGAAGCAATGAAACAGGACACGTTATTTATATATACATATATATACACACATATATATATATATATATACATACACACATCAGACTGAAGAAATCAAGTTAATCTTTTGTCAGGTCAAATGAAACGGGAAAAAAAGATTAAAAGCAGCCCAAATGTCCACACACACACACACACACACACACACACACACACACACACACACACACACACACACACACACACACACACACACACACACACACACACACACACACACACACACACACACACACACACACACACACACACACACACACACAACCTGTTGGGTCTCTTGCATGGTGAGATGGAGGGGCTGGACTGGGGTGAGTTGGAGGCAGAGGAGTCTGTACTGAGGCTGCTGTCAGGGCTGCTGAAGGAGCAAACTCTCTCCATGGACACACTGGTGTTCCTGCATGCCTCACACGCACACTCCCCTTTACATCTGGAAACCACAGAAACCCACAGCTAGTCAGATAAAGGCAAGACCAACAACTGTTCAGACGGCAAAGAAAAACAACAACCGCACTGTCTCTGACCTCACTGTCTACCAACTACTTGCTCCTTAATGACAGGTCTCTGTATTCACTGCACGTCTATTTGGACATGTCTACCATATGCCTGATTAGTAAAACAACTAAATTCTTGTCAAGTATGGCCATTATGTACAGACAAACAAAGTCAATAATATTCTGCATGGGACATCATCGTCGTCAACTGGGGGAAGATGTCAGTTCCAATTTCAATCGTGTTGAGTAAAGCAAAGGGAGCGGGGGGAGATTTTCACATTAAGCATAATGACACCATTGCCTTTTATGGAATCTTCTTAAAGGAGACGAAAGATGCAGAATGCTTGAAGTAATGGCAGAATTCGAAAGGGTTGAAAGGGATAGATCCATGTTTCAATCTTTGGCGTTACTTACTCTCTCAGAAGACACTGCTGGTCATCTTCGTCCTCTTCGTCAGTTTGTTCACTGTGGATGCTGATGACGCTGGAGGTGGGGCTTGGCGTCTCCCCCAATAAGACGGCCACCTCTCGCTGCGGTTGACTGGGCACATCCGGCCGTCTATTGGAATCCATTGTCACCTCTTTGAAGCAAGTCACTTTTTTAACTGAATCCTCATCTTCATAGTCATCATCTCCCTCCCCCTCATCAGCGTTCAGTACTTCCTCTTGCCTGGTTTGCCGCGGAGGCCCCATCCTCTGAGGTAGTTCCCTTTTTGCCACGGCATGTCTGACCAAGTCTGCCATCTTGGGTGTCCGACACATGGATATGTGATACATGTTGTTGGGTTGGGGGGCATTCCTTTAAATTAAAAGGAGATTTTTTGTTTTAGGTACAAAATCTCCTTTTTGTACTAATAAAACTTGACAACAGAAACACCTAACAAACATACACATATCAGCCATTCAAGGAAAAGAGGTAGACTAGACTGGTTGATGAAGAACAAGATCCAAGTACACTAACTGCATTTCCACAGAAGACGTCTCAAGCGTTGGTGATGTATCAAAATCGGCCTGCTACAGTGCATTAAATCAACTCACCATTCCTGTGTTATATAATAAAACCATACCAAATGGAGCAATTACTTTACTGGCCTTAAGAGAATAGACTCCTTTCTAAAACAAGGAAATTGAAAGCCACTACTCGACTACTCTAATTTAACCTTAGATCACATTGGCTAGGTCATCTCTTTTTTGGGGCTTCTTTCTCTATGGAAAGATTCATACACTTAAACAGCATGCAAACGACATGCATCTTTTTACCTATTGTAACTGTGCCTGTTTCTTTTATTGGCTGTCTGGGGCCACACAACGTGAGCCACACCAATGTTCATTGGCTGAGCAGCAGACAGAGCTGGCAGCTGATTGGCCAGGAGATGCTGCTGCATCACAGTGTTGTAATGGCTGCCGTGGGGATGAACATTCCTGTAAAAAGCAGATTATGAGTAAAGAAAGAAAAAAAGGCATACACACACACACTCATATATACAGTATCTCACAAAAGTGAGTACACTCCTCACATTTTTGTAAATATTTGAGTATATCTTTTCATGTGACAACACTGAAGAAATAACACTTTGCTACAATGTAAAGTAGTGAGTGTACAGCTTGTATAACAGTGTAAATTTGCTGTCCCCTCAAAATAACTCAACACACAGCCATTAATGTCTAAACCGCTGGCAACAAAAGTGAGTACACCCTTAAGTGAAAATGTCCAAATTGGGCCCAAAGTGTCAATATTTTGTGTGGCCACCATCATTTTCCAGCACTGCCTTAACCCTCTTGGGCATGGACTTCACCAGAGCTTCACAGGTTGCCACTGGAGTCCTCTTCCACTCCTCCATGACGACATCACGGAGCTGGTGGATGTTAGAGACCTTGCACTTCTCCACCTTCCGTTTGAGGATGCCCCACAGATGCTCAATAGGGTTTAGGTCTGGAGACATGCTTGGCCAGTCCATCACCTTTACCCTCAGCTTTTTTAGCAAGGCAGTGGTCGTCTTGGAGGTGTGTTTGGGATCGTTATCATGTTGGAATACTGCCCTGTGGCCCAGTCTCCGAATGGAGGGGATCATGCTCTGCTTCAGTATGTCACAGTACATGTTGGCATTCATGGTTCCCTCATTGAACTGTAGCTCTCCAGTGCCGGCAGCACTCATGCAGCCCCAGACCATGACACTCCCACCACCATGCTTGACTGTAGGCAAGACACTTGTTTTTGTACTCCTCACCTGGTTGCCGCCACACACGCTTGACACCATCTGAACCAAATAAGTTTATCTTGGTCTCATCAGACCACAGGACATGGTTCCAGTAATCCATGTCCTTAGTCTGCTTGTCTTCAGCAAACTGTTTGCGGGCATTCTTGTGCATCATCTTTAGAAGAGGCTTCTTTCTGGAACGACAGCCATGCAGACCAATTTGATGCAGTGTGCGGCGTATGGTCTGAGCACTGACAGGCTGACCCCCCACCCCTTCAACCTCTGCAGCAATGCTGGCAGCACTCATACGTCTATTTCCCAAAGACAACCTCTGGATATGACGCTGAGCATGTGCACTCAACTTCTTTGGTCGATCATGGCGAGGCCTGTTCTGAGTGGAACCTGTCCTGTTAAACCGCTGTATGGTCTTGGCCACCGTGCTGCAGCTCAGTTTCAGGGTCTTCTTATAGCCCAGGCCATCTTTATGTAGAGCAACAATTATTTTTTTCAGATCCTCAGAGTGTTCTTTGCCATGAGGTGCCATGTTGAACTTCCAGTGACCAGTATGAGGGAGTGTAAGAGCGATGACACCAAATTTAACACACCTGCTACCCATTCACACCCGAGACCTTGTAACACTAACGAGTCACATGACACCAGTGAGGGAAAATGGCGAATTGTGCCCAATTTGGACATTTTCACTTAAGGGTGTACTGTGTGTTGAGTTATTTTGAGGGGACAGCAAATTTACACTGTTATACAAGCTGTACACTCACTACTTTACATTGTAGCAAAGTGTCATTTCTTCAGTGTTGTCACATGAAAATATATACTCAAATATTTACAAAAATGTGAGGGGTGTACTCACTTTTGTGAGATACTGTATATACCACAATATGAAAGAACAAAAGTCTGAAGTCATTTCAATAAATCAACCGATGAACGGCGACAATATTAGCACATTTGTATTTTTATCATGGGAAAGATTGTTTAACCACGTAGGTGCAAAGAAAAATAATTATGCTTTGTATTTTTAGATACTCCATCTATATGTATTTTTTTTAAGCAAATCCAAGTGCATTCAAAAAGGCAGCGTATGAACGCCAGAATCCAAACCACTATGTTAGCCTCACGCAAACCAGCAACTTGGCATCAGAGCATTTACTTGGGTGACTAAATAGTTCCGTGGTAAATGTAAGGATATTTTAAACACACTTGTTGACATTCTGGGTAGGAAGACGACCTAAGTGAATCAGTGCCAGAGGCGAGGGACTTTTAGAGATTTTTTATTCCTTTAGAATCGGCGGACTCACCCCCAGTCGCCGATCCTCTGATGAGGCAGGCCGCAGTCATTGGTTAAAGAGGAGGGGGGAGGCGGTGGGTGTGAGGGGGGAGGCCCGACGGGGGTCATCTGCTGCCAAGCAGTTGGGACAAGAAGCTGCTGGCCCCTGGTGGACCAGGCCGGCTACCAGGGCAGAGAGAGGAGAAGGTGAGATGGAGTAATGGGACAATGACTCTTTGCATTTACTTTACATTAGCAGTCTTGTCGTCCATCTACAGGGTGGCATTATCAAGTACGGGGTTCGACTAACTGCATCTTCGTGTAAAATGTCACGCCATCAAAATGTAAACCAGCCCAATAGATAAACAAACTAAGTAAAGGTGAATCAGTGTATTACCTGTGTCATTATCCCTGGTCGCATTGGTAGAGGTTGAATGGGAGGGGCTTGATTTACCATGGAAACCGAGTATCCAGGCTGATTAAGATTACCTAAAAAAAGAGAGAGAAATGACAACCTGGGTATGGGTGAAATGGTTCACGGGAAGGGAATTATTTTACTTAAATGCATGGATGAAGAACTTTGTAGTTTATGAGACGTGGCATGCGTCCGCATTATTGTGGAGTGTCGGATGTTGGACATACCTTGCATGGTAGGGGGGCAGAGAATGAGGGCCGGTGGGAAGGAGTCGCTGCATCCATACTGATTTCCAGTTGGCAGGGCTATTCCCGAATGCAACACGGAGGGAGCTGACTGGTTTATCGCCTGAATTAGGGAATACACAACGGTAAGGTATAATGAGATGGGTGTTAAGAGCACAGAAAGGATTAAGATAGGGAAGATGCACAAAGATAGACAAAAGAGCCATACACGGAGACAAAAGGAGAAATCGAGAAAAAGGTCAATCAGAGCTGATGAGATTATCATGATGTCATCGTGTCTGTAATGTATTCGTCACCAGTCACCACTGCTATCGTTTCTGTTATTGCGTTTTCATATGTCCTCACCTCCAGGTGGCACCAAAGGCAAGAATTGAAAGTGTGACGGAACCGGTGAGAAGATCATATGACAGTGGATATTTATATATTCTGTGAACCCTTGAAATAACATGCAGGTGGGTTTTGTGAACCATGAGGAATGGGATGGTTATACAAATATTTTAACTCTGGTTGTCCCCTTAAGCATAGGGTTTTGACATTCGTTGTACAAAATGAGTCCATTTAGTCCATTTCTTGGACTTAACGCTGCCTACACTTAAATGAGTAGAACCACAATATACACCTACCATCACTATACACCTACCATCACATCGTTTGGGCGCCACCAGCCTACCTGAGGGTGCACCGGGATCTTTTTGTAGGCCAGGGGAAGGCCAGTGGTGGAGGTTGAGGTGGGGGCTGCTATGGCGGGTCTGGAGAACGGATCGGTGTTGTGGTTGAGCACGTCGAAAACAGTGTTGCCGGGGCGACTGTGGCACATGTCCATGATGTGGAAACATGACTGCACACTGGAGGGGAGATAGAAATTTGATTGGTCTTGGCGTAGCAGACTTTTTTTTGTATAATTAATTTGAGCCAAGGTCAACAACAACTTTGATAACCGCAGAAAGGAGGCGAGAGGTAGAACTGGGGAGTGATGAAATTATTTATATTTTACTCTTGCAGAACCAGCTTGGAAATTAGTGTGCGTGCGTGCGTGCGTGCGTGTCTCTTTCTCTTACTGGTTACTGTGAGGGTAGTCCAGCATATGAGTCATGGCGAGGAAGGGGTGTCTGAGTACGTCAGAGGGAACCGTCCTGTCCTCGGCATCGACCAGCAGCATGGTTTTCAGCAGAGACACAAACTCTCTCCGGTCAGCCTTCTCTGCATGCATGTCGCTGGGGTCAGGGCTCATCACCAGGTTCACCTATCTCACAATTTCAGATTAAAAAAATATATCAAAAACAGGAACCTTCCCACTTGCGTTATACACTATATTGCCAAACGTTTTGGGACGCCTGCCTTTACATGCACATGAAGGTTAATGATATCCCATTAATATTAATCTGACATATTAATCTGTAGGGTTTAATATGGAGTCTGCCCACCCTTTGCAGCTATAACAGCTTCAACTCTTCTGGGAAGGCTTTCCACAAGGTTTAGGAGTGTGTTTATAGGAATTTTTGACCATTCTTCTTGAAGCGCATTTGTGAGGTCAGGCACAGATGTTGGACGAGAAGGCCTGGCTCACAGTCTCCGCTCTAATTCATCCCAAAGGTGTTCTATCGGGTTGAGGTCAGGACTCTGTGCAGGCCAGTTAAGTTCCTCCACACCAAACTCGCTCATCCATGTCTTTATGGACCTTGCTTTGTGCACTGGTGCGCAGTCATGTTGGAACAGGAAGGGGCCATCCCCAAACTGTTCCCACAAAGTTGGGAGCATGAAATTGTCCAAAATGTCTTGGTATGCTGAAGCATTAACAGTTCCTTTCACTGGAACTAAGGGGCCAAGCCCAACCCCTGAAAAACAACCCCACACCATAATCCCCCCTCCACCAAACTTTACACTTGGCACAATGCAGTCAGGCAAGTACCGTTCTCCTGGCAACCGCCAAACCCAGACTCCTCCATCGGATTGCCAGACAGAGAAGCGTGATTCATCACTCTAGAGAACACGTCTCCACTGCTCTAGTGTCCAGTGGCGGTGTGCTTTACACCACTGCATCCGACGCTTTGCATTGCACTTGGTGATGTAAGGCTTGGATGCAGCTGCTCGGCCATGGAAACCCATTCCATGAAGCTCTCTACGCACTGTTCTTGAGCTAATCTGAAGGCCACACCAAGTTTGGAGGTCTGTAGCTATTGACTCTGCAGAACGTTGGCGACTTCTGCGCACTGTACGCCTCAGCATGCGTTGACCCTGCTCTGTGATTTTACGTGGCCTACCACTTTGTGGCTGAGTTTCTGTTGTTCCCAATTGCTTCCCATTTGTTATACCACTAACAGTTGACCGTGGAATATTTAGTAGTGAGGAAATTTCATGGGTGGATTTATTGCACAGGCGGCAACCTATCACGGTACCACGCTTGAATTTACTAAGCTCCTGAGAGCGACCCATTCTTTCACAAATGTTTGTAGAAGAAGTCTGCATGCCTAGGTGCTTCATTTTATACACCTGTGGCCATGGAAGTCTTTGGAACACCTGAATTCAATGATTCTGAGGGGTGTCCCAATACCTTTGGCAATATAGTGTATGTTTCTTCTGTGGTCATTTGAGGTCAATTGTAATGCGGTTATGCGATATCCCAAGCTTGTCCAACAGGGTTAGGGAAATGTATTGATCTAATTCAATCACCCAAGCAGGCATAGTTTTAGCAGCTCACTGTCCCAACAGAGAGAGACCTGTTAGTCTAAGATAAATAAGGCTTTATGCGGCTAGAGGTGTTCAGAAGTCAGACCAGTACTCACGTGTGCGATATCGTCAATGCAGCTGAAGATGTACTTCCTGGCCTCTTTGGACTTCAGACCCGTCTCTTTCTCATGCTCATCTGTGGTCTGAATGCAGAAAGGGGAATTTAAATAAATGAATGAATGAATGAATGAATGAATGAATGGATTAATTAATTAATTGAATCCAACAGTTGAACCACAGCTGCTACAATGTGATGTTCATGGTCATGTTGGCACAGCCCATTTGCATTTAAATGCAAATGGGGGCACTATGCAACTTGGCATGCATGCCAGTGTGACAATTATGAACATATTTATGGATGTGTGTGGGTGTGTGTGTGGGCACCAGCATGTATTTATTCAAACACAAGCATGGATACCTTCAGTCGCCAGGTGGCGTAGGGAGAGTCGGATTCCTTCCGGAAAAAACGAGATGTCTTGGTGCCCTTGTTGAGCAGATGCTCTCCGGGCATACCCTGGGTTTGGGAGATGTACCGGACCTGGTCACAGACACAGAAAAGCCAGAGTGATGAGGAATTAGAAAGGAAGATAGAAAACAGTGAACAACAAGAGTGAGAGAAGGAGAAGGACGTTTATGTCAGGGTCAGGAGACCCTGTGTTGTTACAGAGTCTTTCTGTAACAACTAATTACAACAAAAAATAAAAATAAATAAAAATTGCAGGGGGTAACTCAACCCCCTTAGGAAGACAATATTGCACTGGGAGCATACGGCATGTTGCAGAAGCACGTGGTACATTTTGTGCCGTGTACGTTGCCGTGAGGCCCTGTTGGGTGCGAGGTCTTGCATTACGGTGTCCCAGGTCCCTGACACTTTAACCTTTACGGCTCTGCCAAGAAGACACTCTAAATGCTCACACCTGATGCAGATGCCGGCGCCAGGCCAGAAAGCCCCAGGGTATATTCCGTGCTTACAAATGAAAGAAACCCATCAAAACTATTCCTTCATCGTCCTGGGGCAAAATGGGAAATGTAAGATGACAAATTACTTTGGTATAAGGAAAATGGAATAACGCCCACTTGCAAATTGTTCTAAATAAAATGGATTGTATATGTAGGTGTGACATTTCTCTTTTAGGAACACAAAGTCCCATTTTTTGTCGTTATAAACATCAGCAACCACAAATGTCAAACTTTTCACCCCACAAATGGGAGTTGTTAGCGAGATAGCCCTGCTGAGCTGCTACTTTATATGTGGTAGCAAACTGGGAGACTAATAAGGGGATATTTTAACTCGTCAGTATTGCCCAATATGACAGGTAAACATAAACTAGCTGTTACACTAAACAACATATGTGAATTGTATGGTCATTTACTAACACACACACACATTTGGAAGTTAGCAACGTTGAGTGTTCTTGGCTCACATGCACATATCAAGCGTTTTCATATTTACATGCGGTTAAGAACAAAGCAGGAGTATACAGAAGAGTAAACCCGCTTAGAATCGCCCTCCTCACAAGTTGTCATGCCCATTCATATTACTCATGAGGAATCACTCCCATTTGCCCAAATAAGGTCTGCCTATAAAACTCACAAAATTTAACCTGTTCTACAAGTTAATGGACATTCGATACAGCCATTGTCAATGTTTAAGCCTTTGATTACTCTTGGAAAGCATGTTGCTACCAAGTGGCATGATGAAAGGAGCTCTAGTTGTCTTTAGTTGAACAGCAGTCACATCAACTGCCACAAGGCAGGAGAACAGGTTAAATAAAATGCTATGGCGCGTGCAACACTACAGCAGAGGTACCCTTCAAGGTACTTTATTATTAAACCAATGCTGGTTATCCATGAAATCGATTTTTTGGATTTATTATGAAGGGGGAAAGTTGGCCGTGGCCATTCGCCATCTAGAGGAAACACACCCAGGTTGTCAATGTTCAGCTCATTCACGCTCTTTAGCCAAATAGTCCCAGCGTGACAGGAGCAACCGTTTTCCATTAGAACTGATCAACTTAAGGTGGTTCCATCCTGAAGTGCAGAGAATGTTGGCCATTATGAAGTGAGATAAATGGCCAATGTGGAAGATTTGGGATAAACAAGGACTGCTCTTGAAGGTGGAGCTTTAAGAATAAAAAAGGCAGTGTACTTTTTCAGTTTAAACATATTTTGCAAGGCTACTAGGAATGTTTGAATAATAGACTAGTGATGAATTATGACCTTCATAAGCTTGCTATTAATAACTGTGTGCATAGACTAGGCCTATAAGCCGAACAGAATTAGTAAATCAGCATTGTAGCTGGCTATCGGTTGCCTCAAACGTGGTGATTTTGACATGTAGTTTCACCAGGAGATGGAGCGACCTTGACAACCAGCTTGAGTACAGCAATAGTATTGCATTTCATGTTTTTTCTCCATATTCTGCATGTATGCCAATATAGTTTGAGACTATTACGCATTCGTGCTTATCTTACCTGCTCTTTAAAAAAATATGTAGAATTTAGCAGTACCTAGCAGAACGTACTTTGCAGAAATGGAATATAATATTCATAAGTATGTTTTAATTGGTGTATGATCCCATGAAAATAAGAATCATTTTTTGTTACCTAGGAATGAGCCCTTTATATCTACATAAGTAGTGGGTCCTATTTCGCGGTAAAGTATAGTTGTTTTGTAAAAACTCTATAATGAGCGATGTTGTACATGAAAGGCACCACACACTAGAAGTGTCAGAGAAGCTTAATGCTCTCTCGGACACGCCTCATATAGCCAGTGAAGACGAGCTTACGCTCCGTCCTTTTGCCAAAATATCCTACATTACAGGATTAAATTATAATGTAGTATCACACACTTTTAAATCCAAGTGTAAAATAGAGTAGCGAATGTCTGTCCATTGATAAAGGAGATTATGATAAGTGGGCGTGCATTCTTTAATATATCCATGTTTTGGAGAGGTTCATTATTTGACACCGTTTCCCATTTCAATAACTTAAAATAGGCTATCACTCTTTGGGAGAAAGTTAGTATCCAAAACGAAAATGTTGCAATACAACTGCACACTGTCGTGTTATCAAAAGCAAGCTATAAATTATGTACCACAGTGCAAGTAAACATTAGCTTTTAGCACCAACTGCATCGAGATGAATCATCAATACATTTTACAGAAAGTGATAATTATAGGTCTACAAATGCAGTTTACCACCATGGATGCAGAGAGGAATGCGTGTTGAAAAACGTAAATGGGCCATTAACTCTGCCATGTACTACAACATGTACAACGACCATGGTGACTATGACAAACAACCCTGATTGCCACTGGTTAAAACAGATTTATTTGCAAGCTAAATCCGTCAAAAATCTAACTTGGTACAATTAAAATTAACGTATTTTTCGCTATATATATATATAAATAAATGTGAACTATGACCTATACAGACTAAATAACTAAATCTATCGAGGAACCTCATCACTTGACACTTGATGCTGTCGAAGATGATGACATCATTTTGAAAGTACCTACTGGAACCGTACACACTATTCAGTTGGTTGCAATAAGCAACCTCACCGCTAGATGCTACTAAATTCTAGAAACTGGACCTTTAAAGTTGCAGAGTAAGAAAGAAATCTGCCTTCACTTTTTAGATTGCTTTCTCCAATATTTATTTAGCCTAAGCTTTAAGCACATATCGACCAGCAGCATAAAGGTAAGGCAAATTTTGGGGGAAAGAAAACACCGGGAATTCAACCTGGCAAATAATTTAGTATTCGATTTCAACAAATCAAATGCAATGTATGTTAAAGGTTATTAATTAATTCTGCCTTTATTCTCTTTTTCCGAGACTAAAGCAAGTTTTCTAACTGTGACCTTATTCAACTCTGAATGTCTGCAATCAGATTTTAGTCCTTCACTGACTGAATTTACAAACTTTTTTGTTAATAGCTCACGTGCAGTGATGGCGCTAGCTGCCATTTATGCGCCTTCACTATCATAGGTTCGGGTGTCTCATGCTCAATCATATACCACTGATTTGCTGACATCAGATTAAATTCTCTAGCCTCCAATGACAGCAGCTGAGAGTAAGCAAGAACCCAGATCGGTGGCATTTAAATTAGAATTAAATAGAAATAAGCACTTACGAGACATATTTTGAGCGTCATTTTATACAACCGTGATATACCGTTAAATCGCCCAACCCTATCACTGACTCACCTTCTCTCTTTCACTCAATAATGACAAAATGCAACGCGAGCTAGAGAGAGCGAGAAAAGTGTCTAGCCTGTGTTACCTGGTCATACTCCAGGGCTCCTGGATAGAGGGGCCAACCCAGAAAGAGCTCAGCCATCACACAGCCCAAGGACCACATGTCTATGGCCTCGGAGAACGGAAGTCCTAGGATGATCTCCGGAGCTCTACAAGGAGGAAGGGAAATGGAGAAAACTAATTAATTTGGAGAGCAAGTATACAGTTGAAAAGTTTAAATAATTCAGAACTGCGGGACAGCCCATACATTGCCTAAAAGAAGGGTCTCTGGGGATTTCGTTATTTGGGTTTAATAAGATACATTTAACTACAAGGCCAAGCAGTCCAAGTTTGACTTGACAGAAAGTGTTTCCAGTATTCTCTGCAATCATCCCAGAGTGGCAAGATCAGGGTCAGGGAATAACATTTCACACTGAATTGTGTTGAATGTAGTAGTATTGTTGTTCAGGATAACAATTACCCACTTATACGATTTATTATCGACGACCATTCCTTATTGGACCAGTAATGTTTGAGCTTGTTTAAGCCATGGACTACACCTGCACAAAAACCTGGAGGCTAGGCAACTGTGCAGCAAATAATATTCAGTGTGTTGACAACCATTAAGAGAAATGACAGTTACTAAGCAACAATCCGATACTCCATTAGACTGAGGGAAACCAGGTCATCCTTCATCATTGTAGCGCATCTTGTGCGTGTCAATTGCAAATGTCAAACCCATTATTTATACGTCATAGGACAAAACAAATAGTGGTCGATAGATTTAGAGGAGGAAGTAACAGTTTATAATTTCCCGTTGCTCCTAACCAAGCAGGAAGTTTGGGTTTAGTTTTTGATGAAAATAACCAAGGGAAAAACATCTCCACAAAGTCAGTCACTAGTCAGTATTTTACTTTTGCAACTTTTTGTAGAACTTTTGATTTCAATGTTTTCATTGTAGCACAGAACCAGATAAATTAAAACAGCAGCAATTCATTATTTTTGCCTTGGTCCAAAGTAAAGCATGGAAGCAGTGTTAACAACTTTTATATACCAAACACATTAAAATACCAACACCTTTGGTTAACTTTACGAAATACTTTGTATCTTTGATTAATTTCTTATTAAAATAAATCCAAATTATGTCAAAAGCACTTCATTTTGAACAAAAACTAATATAGCCTTCCGTACTGAATACCAGTTGTTTTGTCACCCACAAACATGTTAATATTGATAACCAACAGCTAGGTTTAGACATTGTTTGCATGAACAGTACCCCATTCAATATGCAAGTCATTTTTAGCAAATAAAAGTAATACATAAGAGCCAACAATGCTGCAACAACCGCACCTTTCCAGAAGAATACCACACACTTGAAGGTTTTGTGGCCCGACCAGTTCTAGAAGTGACCGTGAATTATGGACACTAGAGTGCAGTTACCAGGCACTGAAGGGTCAAATCGTACGTATGTCATTTTTTTTAAAGTGTAAGAAAACCCTCTGTTTCAGCTTTAATTCGAACACTATGAGAATTTAATAAATGTGTTTCGGGCTGAGAGTTCTAGGAAGGAGGGGACCGTGTCATCCCCATGGTTACGAATGACGGCAATTTTGCGACCGACGTTGTGTATGAGCATTATAATGACATATCCCCTGATATGGATATGGGGGTCACAGGAGATTGCTGACACAAGATAGATAATTGATCCATTTTAGCAAACCATTATGTGTCTTGCACCAAAGGTCCAATCAAATCATGGAGCTTAATTAACATGACATTTTGAAAATGTGACTCAACTCTCAAGCCTTGGGTGTACCACGAGGATGAATGTTGTGCATGTTCACATGTTAGTTATGATGTAGGCAAGCCCCTTAGAAGTAGGTTAATCCTGCCCATGTGGACAAGGCCTCACTTCTGACATTAGAGAAGACCCCAAGAGGTGAGAAACGCTGCTGGGACATGTTAGCAACGCTACAAGGAGCTACACGGAGGCCAAATAACACCTGCTTTAGTCTCTTTGTGCCTCATTAGCATCTGCCTACCAAAAACGAGTTCATTGCCACCTTGTGTAAAGCATCCAACATTCCTTGTTTTGTGTTATCTGAAGGAGTTCTTTGTAAAGAGACCATCATATGTACTAGGAACCAAACAGAGGACCATTAACTAAATAAAGATCCAATCTTGGGAGAAAGCAAACACACAGAGCTAAAAGGAAGCATAAAACAACACGCATGAATCCCAAAAGCGTGTTAAGTCGACAGCCGGCTTTCCATTCACCTGATGTGCTGTGGTGAATTATTCACATAGCCCAGTGCTCAATTTTCACTGTGGGAGGTGGATTTACGTCAGCAGCCTCCACACAACATAACAGTCACCTCCCCAAAGCCTGCTGTGTAATGGCTACCATGGCAACAATGACATAAGAGTATGACCAACAATGAATGGCCACTGCCAGAGACTTCCAACCACAGGAGTCACCGTCCTAAAGTCAGGAATGTTACATGTTTCCTACCACCTTTTGACCCCTCACTCAATAGTACATGTCAAGAACATCTAGCCACTTCCTTTGACCAATAATGCACTGTAAAATATGAATTTGAAATAGAATATCATCAAAAACTGAAAGAGGCTAGGTTGGCATGACAACTTGGATATGAGCTTGGTTTAGTCTGTCCCATGATAAACTTGATTAGACTTTGACCAGAGAACAGAACTGCTAAAGGTGAAACAGTATATATTCATAATATTAAATAACATGGGACCTTATTAAATATAAAAACACAATAACAGCATTGTATGAGTGTCAGAGAAATATCATTTTCTGATCACTTGGTTCAAACATGCCTTAAACGTAGAGCTTTGATATTGCATAATCCATGGTAGATAGATATGGGTTGTGTACAAGGAGAATATAGAATATGAATCCTCCCACTCCCTCGCTGTGGTTACTAATCAACCCAACTCCTACATAGAAGAGATTCAGTGCAAGCGGGACACGGGAGGATTGAGGTAGTGAAAAAGGAACAGTGTTCTTTTCAGTTTTAATGAAGCATAGGAAGTCCAGTGTATGGGATTACTTAGTATTAGTAGTAAGCATCGTACTTAGTAAAGTATGATGCATGTTTAACCCAGTATCTCTGTATTTGTGGTCAGGGCACGCAAGAGGAGTTTACTGTGGAGTTGAATAAAAGGTCATGCTTGACTTGTATGGCAACGGGTTAACACAGTTAGCAGTGAGTTATCTTGTGTTGCGGTGGTAGCCAATGTGCTAATTTGAATGACCTGATGAAAACAATGTTATCATCGTGAGTGCATAATCCAATTTATTTTAACCTTTTCCTTCTTTTCTTTTTACACGCTTGTCAAATAAGAATTTCCAATAACAGACGGGAGACAACTTTTCAATTTCACTATGACTTCCATTTCTTCCTTTCCAGAGAGCAGAAAGCATGTGTTCCTTAGTCTAACACATGGGTTCTAAACACAACATTATTTTATGGCCTTGCATATCCACATCAAGCACCATGACTAGCCTGTTTCATATTGAACTCTGATCTGAACCTGGCACAAAGCCACCTAAAAAGATAACGCACAAAAACACAAGTACACAAAGCACATGGCAAACCATGAGGGGTCAGCTGCAGAGCATGTTCTTGTTATGCAATAGTTATGTTAGCTCTATGGTTCCCTTACTTTTCCATCTGGGTTCCATACTAGGTGCCAAGAAAGAGCTCAACATTCATCAAAATGGACACTCCAGAGTTGGGGAGATCAACGCAAAGTTATACATCTATATACCTGAAGACGGCATGTCTGATGCATTACTACTATAGGGAGTGATTTCCAATGTTTTTCAACATGTACAGCTTGAATTGTAACATTGTGTGCTCTTCCATTAAAAGTCGGTGGGTGCATAGCTGCTAAGCCTGTCGGTCTAACTCCAACACCTACAACTGATTACACAATGATTGAGGGCCAAGGAACCGTGAAAGAGCTTGCATCACACCCGTCTTGCTGCGACTTGTTAAAAGAAAATTCTGATTTACCAATTTCACTGCAGATTGTTCCACTAAATCGACAAATATGAATCTTAACATGTACACCAAAGTAAAATGCAGACTCGAAGACAACCTTCTCTCAAACATGTACATGCGTCATCTAAAATTGGAAGTGCAAGACAGACTGACTCATTCTGGAAAGCTTTTTATAATGTAAAATGTCCCACATCTTGTGGTGTGGTGCAAACCTTTCTTTGCCAATAAAGCCATTTTTTGCACAACTCTCTGGCGTCATTCAATACAGGCCATGTTTGATTGGCACGCACAGCTAGCATCATTAGGCCAAAGGCCATGCCAAATATTGTACGTTTTGTTTCTACATAAACACCTCTGTTGTGGCTCTGTGCATTGTGTAAGATAGGCTTAGGCCTATAGCATAAGGGGTGTGTGGCACAAACCCACATGTATGACTAAGGAGGAGAGGACGTATACTAAAAGAGAGCAGGCCAGAGTGTGAGTCAAACAAATTAGAAGCAAGAAAGAAAACAAGAAGACTGAGAAAGAATGAAGGAGGGGGAAACAGGATTTCTACAAGTGAGAGAAACCACAGAGCTTCTGGAGAGATTCCACTCACGTACGCATCGATTACATAACAGGAAAGCCAAAAAAAAGTGAGGTGGGGCTGACTAAGGCCCTGTGGTGAAATGTATACATACGCCACTTCACGTGCACTCCCCAAAATAATAGATCAACTGTCTAAAGATTTGGATTTAGACTTGTTGACGTGGTTACATGTCTTGAATAAAAAGAATTGTTCTTGTCAAAACAAGGAGACACTGTGACAGGAAAATGAAGTCAACCTCACCTGTAATATCTGGACTGCAAGTAGGTGGAGCAGACTGCTTTGGAGACATGGCTGGCTGATCCAAAGTCGATAACCTTGACCCTGTAGGGCTGTCTGGTCGGGTCCACCAGCATGATGTTCTCAGGCTTCAGGTCAGCATGGATCAGACCCAAACACTTCAACTTCTTCAAAGCAGTGGCAACCTACATGCGACGATACGAACGATTTAAGAACGGCAGGCTTTCATAATCTGAACATCAAGACTCAGCAAAAAGCAGCATTGCTTGTACCTGCTGCAGAATGGGCCTGATGATCTTGAGTGGCAGTGGGTTGAATTTATTCTGCTTGAGGAAGTCGTAGAGGTTCTGTTCCAGCATCTCAAACACAAGGCAGGTGTGGCTGCGATGCTGAAAACACTCCAGGGCCCGCACCACGTTGTGCTCGTCTGCGTTCTCACTACTCAGACGGGACAGGATTCCAACCTGGAGGGAGGACGAAGAGGCAGAGACACAGACAGAAACAGATGAGCCGGCAAAGGTAATTGACAATAAGGCGTCAGCTGCAGAAAGAAATGGGGCTACTGCCTGGTCTAGAAAACAGTGTTGTGTATAACAAAGGGATGGAACGGTTCAAGTAAAAAACGCTGTCCCGGCAGGGGTCAAGACTAACATTTTCTGCCAACTTTTCCATTTGGTGGCACCCTAACAAATTTGGTTGCACCCCTTGTTTCGCCGCTTTGTCACAGTATTGGCATGTCCTTTGTCATAGTAAAATAAGGTGGTCCTTTTTTTCTACTGCCATAATTTGACTTTCCTCACGAACCAACTATTCGCACTCCTTTATCAAAAAGTTATACCTACTTATACTAACAGGCTGCTACGGTAATATACTCAAGTTACGTTTTTTTCTTTTCTTATCTGGCGTCCTGTTATCAGGAGACACTGCATTTCTCTTGAATAGGACTAGTGCTGTGGTGCACTTTAATTGAAACTTTGCACAATGTACCAACAATGTGCAGTGTGTCTTCATTGGAACTTATGTGGGTCTTGTTTCCACTGAGAGCTCGAACACCAGCGCAGCTATACAGCCGCTCTATAACTTCCAGCACTGCTCAAAACCTTGGCACGCATCGCAGCACCATTACCACTCATATTAAAACACAGAACAAGCCCTAAAATGGGCGCTGCCCGACGCAGCGCTCTCTGGCTCGACTAGTGTGTGAACCGCTTTACATTGAAGATGTAAGCTCTGTTGTAACCAAGTCAGACTCTAACCAATAGTGTATCTGAAAGCCACTGACTTCGTCCACGCATTTTTATAGGAAAATTTGTGTGGTTGCATGGGCCAACTTGTATGTGAGATTTTCCATGACCATGCCAACATGCTAATGCTAGAAAGGCTAATAAGCAAGCACACTAAGTCCAAGTTCCTGGGCCAATTTGAAGCAGACGTGATAATGGGGCTGATAATTAAACTCTGACTGAGTAATTGCGCCCCATGTGGCCAAAGTGGTACTTTTTGGTGCCACACTTACCGATGATTTCTATAGTACCAACTTTGACAACCCTGAGTTGTTCACCTTCGGATGGTTGAAGTCAGTGTTTCTTCCCAAATGACTTCCATTATGAAAAATAGCTTGGTGTGCACCTGCAACATTGGTAGTTGCAACTTGACACTGACGTTATCGACCCATTAAATACTATAAAAAATGAATTACAAGAAAGGTATAACATTTTTGTACTTTAAAGTAGACGCTTACTGCACTGATTTACGCCCTATTTATTGGGCATAGGTTTGGTGTCAATATATAAAAAAATGATGAGGATGTAACTATGCAAAATATGGGGGAATAGTAAGACGTAGAAAAACTATAGTGCGGCTTGCATTGCAAGCAATCATTTAACATGACACTACTGTACAACACATTCTATAGACCTGAGGACCAGAAAGAAAGTAAAGCGTACCTTATACTCCTATATTACTTCTATCCTTTATAGCCAGAGATAAAGCTAATCAAATAAGAACTACAGTGCTTTACCTCAATCTGTCCCTGACGCGCGTAGGACGGGTGGTTCTTCAGAATCTTTACGGCCACCACATCATTGGTGCCCCTTTTCCAGCACTTCACCACCTGCCCAAACGTTCCCCGACCCAGGAACTCCAGAACCTCGTAGCTGTTCTTTGCTGAGCAAAGGACTTCGTGCTGGACCAGCTGGTAGTCTCCATCCACGGAGCTTACACTGGTGACAGTTGCGCCTGCCGCAACCTCCAAGCCGCGGGCAGCAACGGCCCCGCCATCATGCGTGGCCTCGGCACCATCCAATGTGGCCCTGACGACGGGCACAGCCTCTGCTCCGTGGTGCTGGGCCTGCCCTGCTCTGACCGGGCCGGTCTCCGGGTTACTCCGAGCACTGGTTTGCAACATGGCTACGGGGGAGGCAGGGGGAGGCAGTGTAGAAATGTCCTCAACTATCTGCATTACTCCACCACAGTTGTTCCGCGGTCGCTGTCCGCCTTCGCCCGTCCTCCACTCACATCTCTGGTCAGCACCTGGGCACGGGACGTCTACGGCTCTCTCCTGTGTCCTGCGCTCACCGCGTTTCTGTTGTGCCTCTGCTCCCGCACAGACCCCACTATGTGGGCCACAGTCAGGGCTTCCGCCTCCTTCTGCCTCAGCCGGATTTTCACCGCCGTCCCCAAAACTCCTCGCCTCCTGTGGACCCCGACTCTGATACACAGGCCCCTGAACAAGAACCCCAGATAAGTCTTCCTCTTGCACCTGCTCCACTCTGTATGGCCTCAGCGGGTCAGTCTGGCCGCAGGTCAGCTCAACGTTGTTGGGATAGGCGATGCCGTAGTTGACTCCGATGACGTAGGTTTTGGTTTGTGGCCGCTGATGAAAGGCTCTGCTCGAGTCGACGCTACTGTGGAATTGACTTGTGTGATTGCTGGTACCACTGCTGCTAGTTCCTAAGGCACTTGTTTGAGCTGGGTGCAGGTGTGATGGTTTGACTAACACCTTTGAGGCCATACCTGAACAAAGACAGAGAGAACAATAAGATGGGAGAAAAAAGGCACAGTAGTTGCCTTTTTTTCTTAAAAAGGAGGATCTAGTTGCGTTACATGAAGTTGTGGATATGCTACACAACAAATGTTTAACTATATTTCAAGTGCAATTGTAACCGAAAAACTAACGAGTATGTCCAATATCACATCTGATAAACAGTGTGGCGATGAGGGTGGTTGAGGTCTGTCTGAAGGGGAGACATAGGAGGGGATGTGGCTCTTAATGGTCAATATTTCTACACAATTGGTGAATTACAAAGTACCCTTCCCTAAAGAATAGCCCAACTAAAAAGGCAATTGAACCGGAGATGTCTCACGTTTCAAAATTAACCCAATGGATTAAACGACGCCATTGACATGCAACCAAATGTAATGGACTTAACGTGAAAACAACGAAGGATTTTGCTGGGTTTGAACATTGTTGGAAACTATTTGGATAATGAAAGTACACAACTCAAAACATATAAGTGCTTTTTTTAATGTGGAAATGTTACATATTTTACATTTTGCGTTAAGGCGCAATGGTACAATTAACTTATCAGTCGCTAAACTAATATAAGTTGTAATAAAGGTCAGTGCAGAGGTGGGCGATGGGGTCCTTTTAGGAAGTGGCCTTCTGTAATGAGAGAGCAGGGGACTCCCATTGCATTGCTCGCCTGCTCTTGAAGATAAGACTGGAGTTTCAGTTTCACACTAAGTAGCACTGCCAAGCCAGTGAAAAGCTATAACGGTAGAGTGACGTACACAGCCAATCTAGCTAATTGGGCATTTTGGTGATGGGGGATGATTAAACAATTGAATGAATTCTGCTACTTTATTAGTTTGAAAATGATGTTGTGGTTGGTTTGTTTGTTTGTGCATGCATGTTCTTGTATGCTTGCAGAAGACATTTGAAAGTACATATAGCTCACTTTAATAAAAAATGTATCCCAACATGTAGTTTATATAGTGCAGTGGTGTTGTATTTAATACGATCTGACAAACATTTCCATGGGGAAATGACAGTATGAGCTTGCCTACAGACACTAAGAAAAGCAGAATGTAGACGACTTCCACTCCACCACAAGTGCATCCCATTAATTTGAGTCCAAATGCAGTTACATACTCAATGTTGAGAAGAACTACTAAGAGTACTGTCACATGCTACTACTTCTAACATATTCCCTAAGGTTAGCGTCACATGAATACACCTTGAAGTAGAAAGCGCTCTGAAGAATTACATTTTAACTAACCATGTTTTAACAGCCCTCCAGAATGAAGCCCACAGTGTGAACTAGCTGGTCTAAAAGCATCTCATTATCTTTTCCCAACGGCAATGATAAGTTATTTCTGCTTTACAGGTTATACCACTTTATAAAATTCTGAAAGACACCTATGAATTTAGGCAACATTAGAATTATAAACATACACTTTGTTTAATTACTTTATCCAAGGATAACAACTTAAAATGTCTGCAAGCATTGCGGCCACAAACCAACCCTTTTTAAAATATTTTCTAATCATTTCGCTTTTCCTAATGTTAATATGCAATCTTAAACAAATGATATAACCTTGTTTATATTTGCATAAATTCTCCTTGCCATAGCCTCCTTTCTCCAATTGAAAAGGTGTTTAATCAGTTAACATTTGCATTGCCACTGTAGCCACAAAGTTTGATACTGAGGCCATGACTATCTCCTGACTTCTTTGGTGTGCAGATTTCTTTGGATGTCCTTGCAGACATGTCCGCTTCCCCAAATAGTGTATTGCAAACAAACGATCGAGTGATGTAACTAAATAAGGCGATGTTTTTACATTCAATATTGTTTTTTGGCTTTTAAGCAACACAGGTTCTGGGTAGTTTTGGTCAGGATTATGCAAACTATTACTTCGTTATTATGAGACAACTTATGAGTGCTTAACACACACAATGTTTGGCTCCTTTCAGTAACAACATAACATGTCGGCCTTCATCGTTACCGGGAATACAATTAGTATAAGGGTTTTTGTTGAGGTTCTAACACATGAGTTGATGTGTAATAATGCAATATGTGTTTGTATCGTTTATGTTGTATAAAAGGTATTATAAAAATGTGGAATTCAACAGCTAATTTACCGATTCAATTAGCTAAAGTGTCCGTCTCCTCTTCACATGTTTCCAAAAGCATAAAGCATAAATTGCTGAATTAATTGTATGTATTCAGCAATGAGCCACAATATGCCTAACTTCGCTGGCATCTAGGTTGTCGCCCCAGAGTAAATTTACAGCGTGAACGCAATTAGGACAATAGTCGGACTCTCCCGAGTTGAAACTTCCTTGTTGTCTTGACCGCGGTCAGTATACGCACCTGCTGTTTGCCAGTGCATTATTCACATGAAAGAGGTTCCTCATTAAAATGCCCTTCCAAGTCATTTCAACTGCTTTATTACAGGCTCAGACAGGCAATGGGGTGTGTCTGAAGTTGAACATGTAATAAGAACCGCAAATACAGTTCATGGCTCAAAACAGCTCCGTTTCTGAGTAGTTAAATGACATTCTAACGGCGCACTAGCCAAACTCTATCCGACACCAAACATAGCGTGATTCCCTAGTTTGAATTTGCATTTCTAACAAAAAAGAGCCGAGTTGATTTTTTGTCTCCCAACTGGCAAAAGACCCAAAACTATGTTAAACAATAAAGAAATACTAATAAAGGTCTACATCCATCTATTTAAGAGTAATTTCTTTAAGACAAAATAAAACCATCGCAGCGGTAGATGAAATTAAAGTAATAACTATCTACCAACTACCGACAATTAAAGCTAAATTGATTGGCATACGGCTGCTGCATACTGTTGCCAAGGGGTCATCATTCCCAACACAGTCCTAGCTGATTCGAAGTGTGTCATCTTACTGCTACAGCAGGAATCAAAGTTTAAAATCCTTATAAAACAGTGCGTTGCGAAAGTCAAAGATCAGCTGTATGGATCGTTTGAGCGACGGCAAACATATGGGCCATACCATCAACACTAACACACCTGTTGAAACGTATGTTACAAGTGTGGTTCAGCATGCGTTATGTTTGCAAATCATGACAATTTGTACGATCAATTGCTGATGTTAGTTACTTCTGCCAAAAATCTAATATAAAAGACGACTGCATTACACGTATCATACGATTACAAGACATACACGCACAAACTTTGTGTGGGTGTTGAAGTTATACAGCAAGATACCATATGTTAACCAGTTAGCATGAACGGCTAAACGGCAGTATGTGGAACAGGGAGAAAACTGAAGTTTGCTAGCTTCCCAAACAACCTAGCCGAAACCTAGCAATACAATCAACTCAGGAAAAACCAATGACTTGAATATATAGTTGTGGTAAGCTTACCTTTAATCAAAATTGTGTGTAGTATGAGCCAAAGCGTCAGCAACCATGCTAGCGGCGAGGTTCCATACCACAGCCAAACCCTGCAACGCTTCTGCTGCCATCTTGTTCACCAACGAGAAGAGGCCAGACGGTGCGAGTTGTTACAGTTGAAGCTTAAAATATAGCAAATAAGTACCTATTAAATGATCCACCCATCGCCCGCGACCTGTTCGTGTGTTTTAGTTTAACGAACAATGTCTCTCGTCGTAACTTAGGTCAAGAAATCGATGTTTCGAAACTTTTGCATGTCAATACGCCTTCGCAAGCGTCGCTGTTGAGCTGTTGCTTGCCTGGCTGGCTCTCTGCTTGTGGCTTCTTTGCATGTGTGGAATGTGAGAGTGCAAGGGGAGGGTTGGGGGAAACGAGAAGGTCGAGAGAACCAAAGATAAGGACGAGACAGAAAACTTAACGTGGAAATAAAATGTTGAATGTAATTTAAATTGTCTTGTCTAAATGGAAATTATATAACAAAGCGCATTTTATTCACAACATATTAGATTAACTATTCGTAAATTTACAAAAAAAATATTGTAATTAAATGTGAATCTTAAAACAAATTGCAGCTTCTGTGATATAATAATGCAATAAATACAATGAAATACACTAAGTGGAATCTAGTTTCCAGTTAAAATGTTGCCTCCTATCTGCATACAACCTGCCAATGAAGACTGCCCACTCAATTGAGGAACAGAATTTTATTGACATGTCACATGTTGAATAACATTTAAAGACAATAGTGTGACTGATGCAGCAATGTATGCACATTTTACGTTGTTAGTTTAGAATAATGGGATAGGCAACAGCTCGTTAAAATGTACCATAGCTAGCATGTTAAAATGGGCAAATGTTTTCAACCATTTTAATCACCATTTGAAGAGAAAAGTTTGGGTTGGCTGAAAAATGCTTGATGGTTGCCTTTTAGTAATTATGGTCAGGAACCGTCTCCACTGATACAACACTAGCTAATTCCTGTATGAAATACCGTGTTTCTAACTTCTTCATAATTGGTAAGGCTTTTCCAAGTTAACTCACAGGAAGGCATAGGCTTATAGTCTCTGGGCAATTATGACAACTTTAGAGTAACACTGTTTTTTTTTTCAATACAACTTAAGATGGCAGCCGGTGCTTTTTTTTTTTTTTTATGATAATTTTCAACTATACATTCCAGGCAGTTGGTGTTTAGGGGGAGGCTTCTAAACCACCCTCCTGCCATCAACTATGCGTCACAGCTTGGGTGCTCCGCTGGCATCAGGGCGCTCTGGAGAAGCTTCTGGTAGAACGGGGAGAAGACCAACTTGTTGAAGTTGACCAGGCGACTGAAGCGGACAGCGAGCTCCCTCAGCTCCTTGCCCACTGGGGCCAGACCGCCGGGCAGTGGGGGCGGAGTCTTGGGCTGAGTGGACTCTAGTGAGGCCAACATGAAGTTCTGGATGCGGGACTCTGCGTTCAAGTAAAGAAAAACAGTGATTTTATTTAAGACCCAACAAACTCAACATAAAAACAGAAACTAAAAACTTAAATAAAGTAATAGATCCAACCAATGACATACAAAGTTACAGGGTATGGTGTTAGCTTCAGTAGAAGGTTAAAATAATGTTTGAGTGACAGTACGTACCCATCACCTTACGGACAGTGTTGTCTGGGCGGGCAGTGGCCAGGATCTGTCCCTTCAGAATGGCTTGGCGCTCAGGGGAATAGGGAGCGTGGCCATGCTTGCTCAGACACTGACTCAGCTCAACACACAGCTTCTCCCCAATAGTGGCCAAGGCCTCCTCTAAAATAAAAGACCTTGCAACAGAAAGGACAAAACACATGCTTATTTATTCAACTGCATCCATGGAGAGGAGAAGACCATGTACATTTACCATCATGCATAATTGTTTTAAAACAGATTTTAAAAAGGCGAGCCAAAAGTAGGCATGTTCCTGGACTTACTACGGTGTATGGACTTTGGTGTTCTACAAGCTGATGGCCGTAATTGATGACGTGCTACAAAACCCACCAAGTCATATTTATCCATGAAACAGTGCTATAAATATTGTGTCTAGATGTGATTGCAATAATAATAATTTAAAGAAAGAATCGCAGTTATGTTTTATTATTTGAGTTGCCAGTCCTTGGGGTTGCTAGTCTATGTTTGAGGCGGTTATTAATAACATTTAAAAGTTTCAGTTAAGATGGTCGTCCTCCTGTCGGAATGCATTTTTGGTTATCCAAGGAACTATTGTGTCCATAGTTGGCCCACTATGCATTTAGCTGGAAATAGTACGCCATCCATCCGGGTACCTTTAGTATACCGTTTTTTGCATTCTATGTGTAAATATGATTTGGGAAACTCGTCTGCTATGCAGTATGCTGGTGTGGAGATTCAGACGGGCCCTTGTACTCTTTTTACTCTCTTCTTTTTTAGCATGTGTATAAGGAGAACATGGTTTCCTGTTTGTAACGGGGGCCGTAAGTGTGGACTCACGGTGTGTGCATGTCCATGATGATAGCGTTGACGGTGGTCTTCAGCGTGTCCATGAGGCCCGGCAGGCCAGAGATGGCGTCTCCTGTGGTGGTGTACACGATGAGGAGCAGGGAGGACAGCAGTACCAGCCGCTCCGCCTCTTGCTGCATCTCCAGAAAGCGAGCCTGGTCCAGCATCACTGTCTGGAGGCAGTTTGTTGTTTATATAATTAAAGAGAGAGTGAGGCGGGGCGAAGTTAACCAATCTAAACTGGAAGGCCATGTTGTAATATTTCTTCATACTGGTGGAGGTTAGAGCATGGACATGGTACAGGGTTACACCAAGACTGCCTTTATAATCCTCTTTTGTGGCAAATTCAATACAGCTACAGCCAGGTCTGTATTAAAAGAGAATGGTGGTACAGGACACGCGTACTAACCTCTGGGAAGGTCTCTGAGGCATGGTCCCACTTGAGAAGCCGTAAGAAGGCGTGGTTATGGACGCTGTGAAGCGGCGGCGAGGGAGTCAACAGTGCTGCACCCGATGCACTGGGCCCGCCCTCTTGCAAGTCTTCCGCTGCGTCTCGAAGCCACTTCTCAGTGTAGTCCAAGGCATCTAGAAGTAAAGTTGAAGAAAATAATTTGAAAACGCACAACCAAACGTATTTTATATTTTGAAACCTGACGAAACCTAGTCTCTCCTCACTAGGTTGTTTCTCCAGAAACTCCTGGAACTTGTGTCTCTCGTACTCTGCAGACTGCTGCATCAAATGGGGTTTGATCGTGGTAAGGGTAAAGTTCACCATGTCCATTTTCATTAGGTCCAGAGCTGAAACGATTGCTCTAGGGGTGAGGTAGAAGAGAGAGACGGATAGCAAGATGAGCACTAGACCCGAACAATAAAAAAAATCGAATGAGGATATCAGAGAATGCTATCATTATTATAGTACGACTGTTTTCTTTTAAAAGGCGCTGTAGGTAAGATTTGGGAGTTGTAAAAAGAGAACAGAAATGAGAAAGATTGCAAGTTTTTTTTTCTCTCTCTGCTCCCTCCCTACGTTTTTCCACCATTGAGAAGTTGCATTCACACACACCTTTGACTGACAGGCAAGATGGATTCAGTCAGAAATGTGCTGGGCTCATACGAAGGCAGGGGCAGTCAGCTCAGAAAATATATTCTCACAGCTCATTTCCCTCAATAATAGCTGACTGGTGGCTGTGGATATCTAACTAATTACACCTCAATTATAGCTCTTACATATTACAGCATCATTAACACAAGCTTTTAACATCCACTGGCTTACTCGGAAAGGTACAGTTCAGGTAAATCTGCCAAATATACACGTGTAACTTCCCTACTAGATCCACGAAGTGACCGTATCTGTCTGGGTGATTAAACCTCTCCTGGCTTCACTAAAATGTCTGTTAGCAATATAATTTGTCAAAATAACTTTGTTGAACCGATTCTGGAGAAGAGCATTTAGTTGGAACTAATGGAAAACAAAGCAAAGAATTGCAATACAAGCACTATACACAAAAATGTCTTATCACGAAGACCAAAGTGCTACTGCTGTTGTTTATGTTTGTGATGTGGCTCACACTAAATGCTCCAATGCAGAATCTGTACAACAAACAAATATTTTCGGAAAATGGTGAAGCAAGGTGAGGCGGTTACGATGGTTTAATCACCCAGACTGGCATTGTCCTTTAGCGGATCACTATTGATACTCCAAGTATTGACTTGAACTGCTGAAACAAGAAGGATGACGAAGTACCTCAAGCTCCCTCGTCTTTGCCGTTGTCTTTGATTCACTTACTTAAGCAGAGGCACCAATTCAGTTGCTTCCCGCAGTTTCCTGATGTCCCCATCTCTGCAGGGTGCACACAGCGACCCCATGGTCTCCACTATGAACCTAGCCAACCGACCCATGTCCAATGCCCCGTTTTCAGCCTCCTGCTGGATGAGAGGCAGGTCGAGAACCTCCTCAATGCGGGAGCGCAGGCGGTCATGGCTGGGCATCAAGAAGGACAGCAGGGCCTGGATGGGGTTAAAATCGTTGTTATCGGTCAATATTATCTGGATTATACAATACCATCCATCCAGTTATCGTGATACCCAGTTTTATAGTCTAAATTAATTATGATGAAAAAAAGATGGCCTTAAATGTCCATGTGCATATTATTTTTTCTAATAAACACATTATATAGTATAAGATCGTTCTATAGTACAGACTTAAAAGTTTGTCTAACTGAAGAGAATAGAATACAGCTTGCTTTTGTTTCTCACTTCTTTGATGTCAGATAGCATCTTGATAGCATTAATGTATGACGGGGGATCTTCATTCAACTGAGACTCCAAGTAGTCCCAGAATGCTTTGTGCATTATTTCCTTCACCCTCCGCTCAAAACTACACAAGGAGGACAGCAAGAGTCAATAGTAAATAAAAATGCATTATGCAGTGGAGTAAGGCAAGACCTAAATATATTTGCACATTTCCACACACGCACATTCAGTATATCGACCTTACCTTCCCTCGGGAAGTTCTACAGGTTTCATCACAAATGCTTGGTTCACCATCATCTCGTGAGCCAGAGCCATGTTGGATACTCCTTTGGCCGTCTCCATCAACTCCTCTACTGAGACGAACCTGGGCGGGCTGGCTGAAGAGCAGAGAGAAGACTAATTAATCCAAACAGAGAGCCACCAGCTCATTTGATCTTAAAACTATTAAAGATCATCCTCATGCAAACATTCTGCTACTCCTGCTTGGTTAAAGAAGTCTGAAAACTCTATAAATCCTATTATTTTTTAAATTTCGCTGCCAGAACTCACCTTGTGGCGTGTTCCCTCTTCGTGGACTGGGAATATTCACCCCTGCTCTCCCTCTTCCCGTCTCCTCCGAAAGGTCCTGTGTCCTCTCCTCCCTCGACTCCTTGTTTCCCTCCTGTTCCGGTTGGTCCAAATCCTTTGGCATGGTTCAGATTAAGATGTAACCGCCTGGGACAATAATTTATTTAGGAGGAAAAGCCAACACATACGTCAAATTGTGTAGGCTACTCGGTTAACTAGGCAATAACTTTAGCTTGAATAATGTACTATTATGTTGATTATAACGGGGGTTCGGATATTATTAAACACTCCAGTTTATTTTTGGCATGCAGTTCAAAACAGAATAGAAAGCGGTTTGATTTCGTACCATTCCTTACGATGACATCATAACAATAGACAAACATGGGGAGTGTGGCAGCCACCATCATTGCGCACTTATTTTACCAACCTCGTTTTCTTTCCCCTTGATGAAATATAGTCAAGAGTTGGCTTGTCCTCAAATTACCAACTGTTAATCAGACTGAACAGCAGTAGGCTAACTGTTACATATAACCTAATGGCAGCTTTTGCAATGTGACTGCCCGATATAAACGCCGATCGCAAAGTTGAAGATTAATCACTAGGTCATATTGTCAGCATCTTGTCAAATTCCGTTCCAATCAAGTCAGGTTGGTATTTGCTTTGCTTTACTTTGTATTTAGCTAGTCATTACTCTGAACCGCTACGAATATCGCATTGGTAGTTGACAAACGTTGGACCTTCCGGTAACGATGAGACACGAATGACGTCAGTGCCAAGCCCTTCCTTTTCACATCTAGTAATCGAGGTTTTTATACTCGCAGTGGCTCATGTGCAGGAAAAACTATGTACAGCATAAAATTGACCTGAACTATTGGAGTTTATTTATTGCTCATCGATTTCAAATGCATATGGCATAGGCACACAACAATAACTCATGATCTGCAATTGTCCAACACAAGCTGAAATGGATTGAAACCTTTCCACAACTCAAAGTTTTTCTGAAGCTGTAGAAAGCGACAACGTTCACATATCACAGCATGCTAAGGGCAGAATCACCAAAAAATTTATCAAACACCTCAGGGTGAGACTGATAAAACTGCCTAAGTAAACTTTTCTTCTTTTTGTCTGAAATCTTGGGGTCCAGATATATGTTGTTTAGCAAAGCCCTCAGCTCCCCATTGGTGTTTTCTCTACAGTGTGCACTGTCCCGGTAATCCTGCTGACTGAAGGTGGAACCTGGGGAGACAACAAAAATGTAAACGACATGCATTTACAGGATTATCTATAGCATCTTCATGTGCTACACCAATACATTAATTACCTGTTACATCCGGAGGCTTCCTGTGCACAATGTTTGCCAGTTTGTCGCTCACGGCCTTGTGGAGGGCCCCTGGTATCTGAAGAAGCAATTGTCTGATCAAAATCTTTATCAACACTCAAATTTACTTGATAATTCCCAATCGATTACTACAATCAGATTTTAGTTTCGGGAGATATATTTCCGGAATCCTTTTAGACACTAATCAAAAGTAAAAGTGGCATACAACTACATTTTGGCCAGGCTAGTTGGGTTGAATCTAAAGGTCTAGGCTTAGTTGAGAAGGATCCTACATTTCAAATTAACATTTAACTCGTCTCACAAATCAGATTTTAGATTCATATCTAAGGTCTGACGGCAGACAATATAAAATCTGGGTTTCTCTTTTGCTTCATATTTGTTTTGACCCATCATGTTGCTGGAGGCAGGGATTTAAGCGCGCAATGGGTGAACACAAACTCTGAACACAGTGTCTGTAAAGGAGTCAAACAGCACAGTGTAGACTGGTGACTGTAGAAATACACTTATTAAAATCTCCTTCTGAAAGCTTCATCCACTCGCGCAAATGAGTTTTCTTTGGTGGAATATCTCCCACAACGAAACAAGGCGTTACTATGCCCTTTGAAGTATTTGGTTTCCGGCTCAGGCTTGGTGCTGTCTCTCCCCAAAGTTCTGCTATAGCATGGTAACACTGCTGGATCCGAGATTAATATTTAACTAACCCTGAAGATTTCCTGTCTGTTGCTGAGCATGAAGACCACCATCAGTTCCTCTTGATCCTTGGAGAGTGTCTTGCTGTGGAGGAGCGCCCTGGAGAAGGACCTCCTCACTGCCAGGCGGTTTTCCATCTACACGTGCGCCAGAATATTATTACCACCAAATACTGGCATTTTTAAATAATGTTTAGGGCTGCATGACCTGTATAGAATGGTACAAAAACAAAACTATATTTTGCATAATTAATTTTTTTTTAAAGACTAAGAAGCCGCAATCTTTAATCTTTCTCCAACAGAAACCACAAAGACTGGTGCTGGTGTCTCACCTCCTTGTCCAGTCTTATGCCCTGTGGGTCAGCAGCTAGGGACATGAAGGTCAGTAGCCTGCGTAGCTCCTCTCTGCAGCTAGTGGGCAGTAACTTGAGGCACAGTTGTAAAGCCTCCAGTGCCTTGTCCAGCTTGGCATTCACTAGGTGAGTGAGAATGAAGAGCAGCAAGGAAGGGGGCAGTAGCAGAGGTTGGGTGGGTGAGAGTTGTGGACACAGGTTTAGATTTGTGTGTACAGTTCTCTTCTGCTCACTTTAACCTCTCTGTTCCTGTACCTGCTCATTTGACCACTTTTAAAATCATAGAGATTTGAAGAATTTGAAGACCTAAATACAAATTGATGCACTTTTACAGCCCTATAGTTTTAGTGCTGTCCTACAAGCAAAGGTAGAAGACGACTTGTTCAAGATACTCAATTGCTCTTGTAACCCCCTCAACAAGAAATGAGTAGAAGTGAATAGTTATTTGACTCAGGTCTCACCCAGCAGGTCAATGATGGCTGTATAAACATTTGTCAAGTGTCCCGGCAGCAGTGGAAGCATGTCTGTAAGGCTGTAGTGTTTGACCAGGATCCCATAGACAAGCAACTTACACTGGCTCAAACCACCTGGGGAGAACACACAACTATCATCATCACACCTTCAGCAACACTCTATAGTGAAAACGAAACATTTATTTTATGTAGCTTTTCGTCGTTTGATTGCTGTATTTGAAATCTGTAGGCCTACATGAAACATGCAAAAGATAGCCAGCATGCCACTGATGACGTTACAAAGATAGCATTTTGAAAAAGTTCTTCTGATTCCGAGTTTTAAACCAAAAATCCTCATTACCATCTTAATATTCATTGCCTGCTGAAATCTAGGTGTGAATGCATACAAACTGAATAGAAAGAAGCAAAGAACGGAATGTGCCGTTTCAATAGCTGCTGGATGAAAATAAAAGAATACACAAAAAAATAAATGCCTGCATGTATGGTACAGGGGCACTTGCCTTCTTCTGGAAAGATGCTGTCTGCCACCATGTACTCCTGACAATCTGCATCTTGACGGAAGCAGTTGGGTATCGCTCTGCTCAGTTCCATGACCGGCTGGTCGGGGAGCAGGTCCAGACAACCCAAAGCCGCACAAAGCCACTCGTCCTCACTAAGAGAGTCAATACACACACACACCTTTAGAGAATCCATTTGTTATTGGTTCCTTAAATATAATGTCATTACAGACAGAAAACTAAAATGAAGATAAAAAGTAGATTGAGCTGACAAAAACAAAAAACTAAGTGCAGTTCAGATGACGCCCCAAATGTACTTTGATTCTCTGAAGGCCTGGAGGATCTGTCTGTCCAGGTGGTGGTCCCTGTAGATTAGGTCTGGGTTGCAGTGAGCCAGTGGATGTGGTGCAGTAAAGTGGGAACCTTGGTTCAGGCTGCACTGAAGCACACCATCCAGCAGGGGGAGGTCTACCAGCTTAAGCAGCCGTACGGTGGTCTGCTCCTGCCACACTTCATTCACCACTGCAGAGGCAAAGGACCAAATTAAGAAAAAAATGTATATAGTTTAAAATGGCAAAAATGTATTCCAGGGACAAAATATGCAATGCTTAACTTTCCCTCCCTGCACACTGGCTATGAAACACAACAGGAAATTCCACAATATTTGGTCTCCAAATCATTATTGGAACAAAATATTTGCAAGGCATGCACATCAACATAGTTTGTAGTTTATTACTAGATATACCCAAAGATATGATGCGCAGCTTACATGCTTGTGGTAACACTGTGTCAGTCTGTAGTCTACTGGGACTCAAACTCAGTTTGTCAGTCTCAATTACAGCCAGGGACCGGCTGGCATCGGAGAGAGTCTCTAGGTGTTTGGTGTTCCCTGGCAACTCCATGCATTTTGCAGGGCTGCACAGCATAGCTGCTGCACTACACCGTGGTTTCAGCGCTTCCTGCCTACAAAAAAAGCAAGACAATGTATGAGCTCTTATAAACAGACAAACCATTTTATTTTCAGTAGCGCTGAACCTACACAATATTTATATTGGGGTTTGAAGTGTATGTCCATTTGGGTTTCATTTTAACAATACAAACTCTTTAAGAGACCCTACCCATCTGATGCATCAGTGCAGAAATACTTCTGGACTCCATGGCTGAGGACGCCTCTCTCCAATTCATCAACCGAGGGAGTATGTGGGAGGAACCTGGTTAAGTTACATATTGTAGTTATTTTGTATTCCAACTATCAAGAGGACTCTAGCCATCCTGGTAGGAAAGTTTAAAATGTAATTGAAACCTGCCTGTACACCAAAACTCTAGTCTTTTTCTTCCAGAAAATGGTATGGCAATATCTGCAAACAAAGCCTTTTTGAACCACCAATTGTTTGTCTATCAATGACTCACTTGTAGAGAGCATTGCTGCAGTCATGGAACCTATCCAGATTCTTGTCTTTTCCAAACACTTTGGTCCCCACAGCCTCAAACACATTGCAGTCCAGCAGAGACTGGCACACAACCACCACCTTGTCCCTTGACACGGTAGCACCTGTAGTTATGGAGAGAGGATGCAGACCTCGAGTTTAACTGAAAATAAATAGAAAATAAACGATAGATTCTGGTCTGGATAACTATAGCATTCCTACTACACATGGTAAGTCAAAGAATCTACCGTGTATGGCACATTTTTACTGATGTATCTCTGAGTCTTGTAACATAAGCTCATAATTGTGTGTGTAGTTGGGAACATTTGTAAAACATGCACAGTACACACACCTTCCAGGCCTTTGACATGGGACAGGTGGTCTGCCACAACGTCCACAGCGTCAGACCCCAAGAAACAGTCGCCGTGGGACTTAATAAGGACTCGACGACGCTTCACCTCTACTGACGCCTTGAGATGGGCTATAAGTCCACTCCAAGAAGACAAAGACTGGTAGTTCTTACAAATCCCCCCCAGAGCTGCAAGGGATAGAAAACACTCCCACTTTAACTTAAACGCGCTTCATTTATTTATGTAAACTGAACAAATGAAAAATACAGTTCAAGAAATGCAGTCAAGCAAGATTGTCCTGCCTGTATGTGAACTTAAAGATCGCTGTAAGCTCTATATCTTCAGTTAGCGCACATGTCAATGCCAATGACAACGCCACTTTAAATTAAAATTGGTCATAATGGTCTGTTCATTGATCATGCGGACACATGGCAATAGGCTGCAGTTAAAGAGACAGACTTACACGGAGGTCGCACATAGAGTTTTTCTGCAAGATTTAGAGCCGCAACTCTCTCCTTGATTGTGGCCATGTTTCGCTCACGTAAAACCAATTAGCTAGTTCAATACACACAGCTTTTATAAATTATATTCATCAGATAGTTGTGTGCATACACGCCGCTAGATGGCGCCAATCAGCAAAGAACGTTGTTCTGTCCTCCATTGAGTATTGAAACAGAAACGGTCTGACCCACTTATTACACGTAAATGGGTCTTGCTCATAGGGTAGACCGTATACAAAGTCAGACTACAGAGGTCTCGACTACTGTTATTAATTCATGGTCAATATTTAAAACGAATTAGTTTGAATATTGTTCCAATGTGTTCTGTACTGTAGTGTCCGCCATCGCGCTTGCATCCTCGCGTGCATATTACAATATATGAGATTTAGAAAGTTTGAAACGGAAAATAACTATTTATGAAACATGTCGCCGTACTTTCCCGCTAACGTTATTCAAGTAATATGACGGCCCAAATCATAGTCATTCATTTGTGTCAGGCATAAAACAACTTTTAGTGTTAAGAAAATGGAAGATGCACTACTAAGCTAATTAGACACCCGTTACAATTGGCTAGGTTCACTTTTTGACTCGTTCGATGAACACAAAGGTTACCTAACGCTAACTTGCTGGTAGCATTTAGTAAGTATTGTTTTTGTCTTCTTAAATATGAATTCCAATCGTGTACTTAAACGCTATTTAAAATTAAACTAACTTGAATTCTGAATAACTACAAGCTAGTAGGCTATAACATATAGCCCTATAAATCCACATTAAATCAATAGCTCTAATTTAAAATGACAATGGTTCAGAAATAAAGTGGTTAATATCTGCTCAACTGGATCGTAGTAGATGTGAATAAAACTGACACACTTCCTTACTCACACACACACACACACACACACACACACACACACACACACACACACACACACACACACACACACACACACACACACACACACACACGCATACATGGGCAAAACGTGCATACACTTGCTGTAAAGACAGACAAACACACATTCACATATCTCCTCCCCTCTGAGCCTGGGGCCCCACTGTCCTTTTACAATAGTGTCAAAATCTAGCAGGGATCATTGAATCCCCCCTCCGTGATTGATGTCAACACAAGTTAAATGGGAGAATAAGCTCCATTCTATTAAGAGATCATTGGCTAGTGGAGACCTCCCCCTTTACCAGTCAATCACAATGTGTGTGTTTTTTTCTGTGTGTATTCAAGCAGGCGCAGGGTTGTATGTCAGTCAGTTGGTGGAGATGGGACAGCTTAGATAGTAACAGGCAGGCACAAGCATACCACCCACAGGTCAAACCAAATAACTTATATAATTTGAAAAGCAATGGGCAGAAAAATTTGTCAGAGGAGTGTTATTGTTATGACCCCTATTAGTGTCAAGGGCAGGTTCATTTGAACTTAAGATGGCTTTGGCATCAAACTAAGAAGAACCCAACTTAATGGTCATTTCAAAGCCATTAAGTGGAATTGCAGCGACTGGGAAACATTACAGGGTTTTAATGTAATAGCCTATTATTTCTGATGAAATATTATTGTGTTAGAAATTACAGGTGAGGAACTAATTATGTGCATGGAAGGTGGAAAGCGGAACATTAGTGCTTATTAAACAGCCCATTCTATTAACCTTTTCTGACATAATTATTTTGCTGTCTTGATTAACAGGGGGGGGGTCGAGGCCCACCAGGACATTTGGTCAACCGGTAAACACTTCTATGGATTTTAGCATAAACTCTGAGGAACCCCCTCCCCACACCACTGTAAGTTAGTTCCACAGACCTTTAAAAGTAGAATATGAGTCATACTGTTATCATATTGTTTTCTGTTTTTTTGTTCATTAACATTTGTTTGCATTGTTTGACTGGTTAACCGTGACCAACTTAAGTATAATTTGTGTGGTTTATATGGTTTATAACATGACCGGCTGTTTTGTGTGTACCTCTCTAAATTGTTCAGATTGAAAGAACTGAGTTAGGACATAGTCAGCCGAATTAGATGTATTACTATTTTCCCTCCATAGATAAGACAAGAAAACTTGGAGCAGGAACTGTCTGTCTCCTATGTCCCTTGTCAAATGGAAAGTGGAGGAGCCTTCTCTCTTCAAGTGCTGGAGTTTAAAACCTGCCTTCTTGACGCTGTTGAGGAGCTGCAGATTCGAAGGGTAGGATAGAATGTTTGTGTTGGCCTCTCGGGAGTTGCTTGGGGATTGTAGGTCCTTGGCAGTATTTGAATGTGTGAGTGTTGGAGAGCCACACTCACAGTGATTAGCAACAAAAAAAACATTGTCAAGTAATCAATATCGTCAAGTCATCAAACCAATACAATTGCCTTAATAATAATATGTTTATAATTTGTATTATCAAAACCACATTTTTACCCTGATTATGGCCTTTGCATTGTTGTAGAAATCTGATGATCAGAAATGTCAGTTATTACACTGCATCATAACACCTTAATATTAAGAAGAGTGCAACACACAAAGCCTTTGGAGACAAAGGGTTATTTCAATGGTGCAAGAGGGAACATGGTAAGGCCCAATAGTAGCACGTGAAGGCCCCTGGCCCTGTGGATTAGAGCTGGCTGGAATAGAAGCACATTGTATTATGATGGGGGTCACACAAGCAGTTTGGGCTTAGACCAAAAAATACATGCTTAAAAAAAAATTCAGACCAAAAAAAAAAGCAACAAATGAGTTTTTACCCTACAGCAAACACATTCAGCCTGCCTCCCACAGCAGGGTGTACTTAAAGCGTAGAGGAGCAAAAGTAACCATATGTCGCCATTCTCTTTTTTATTGTTATGGCCATGTTTCCTATTGCACAAAAACAACATTAAAACGTTACTTTGACAGGAGCACATTAAGTGATCCTCCTCGGGCGCTGCGATTATCAGAAGCAGCAGTTTGTAGTTTAGTCCTTTGTAGGGTGGAGAGGTTAGTAGGCAAAAGGATGTCCCGATGATGCCGGACATTCCCTAGCAGGTCAAATTCCAACGTGTTTGTTTTCCTTTTTTATTTTCTGATTTGGGTGGGACCCTTTCATTTAGTTGTAACTGTTTTGTGCCAGTGGGCTTTGGTCGAAATAATAATGTGAGAAAAGATGTTTCCAACTGTAAACATTATATGAAGCAGTCCTTTAATATATAGATAATATCAACCTAACAAATAAATAAAAATCTTAAATGCATCCATTCATAAAAAGGTTTTTCAGATATTTAATAGAATGTCTGTTATGAATTTACACACATTGTATTTAAATATTACAGCAAGTAGCAATATGCTCTTGCTACAGGAAAACAGTTGTTTCCTGTTTTGATTTGTATTATTGGTCTATATATGACCAAAATATGAATACGGACACGCACACACGCTAATTGTAATAATAATTTATTCCAACTGTAAAACAACAGCTTCATCACTTCATCCTTTTGGTAGCAGAGTAATGAGAACTTATAAAATAAACTCACCGTGCTTACCAGCTCCCACATACACATAAAAAGTCCCATGGATATAGAAAGCAATTGACTTTTACATCCCTTGGTCATAGGAAGAGGGAGGATAGGGATGGCCCTCCACAAATATCACCTCCCTTTTAATGGTCCCCTTCATCTGGATGCTTCTAGAAAATATGTAGAGGCAGGAACTAGTGAAACTATCCACAAAGTTCAGTACCAACTACATAAGGGTTTTCCTTTGGGAGATATTATTGAGTGCTTACCTCTGCATCCCACTGAATAGGTAGGAGCACACCATGCTATGTTTCTGTTATGGATGGATTCAGTCATCTTTCTATGTCTTTCTGGGTCTGTGTTAGGATGCAGAGATACGCTTTGGACAACAGATCAGTAAGCTGGTGTTGGAGAAGCAGGAGCTTGAGTGGCAGAAGGTAGGGCTAGCTCTAGTCTAGGTTGATCAGCATACTCAGGTTTCACACTTAAATGTAGTTCTACTCATGCTGTGAAGTGTAACATACAGGTCATAAACCCCTTCAGCTTTAGTAGTTCTTCAGTATGCTCTTGTTTGGCAGGAATCTTTACAACATCAGCTTGAAACAATGATGCAGCAGAACACAGAGGCTCTTGTCAGTGTTAAAAAACAGGTTGGCCTGAACTGTGTTTATCCAAACCAAATGTACCTTTTACATTTTGGTAATGGGGAATAACCTTGTGAATCATGTGTGGCCCTCTGTTTAAGTTTCAGGGAAAAATGAAAGTCATTGAGGAGGAAAAGGTATAAATACATTTGAAATTAATCCAACCATATTTTATACAGCATTTAATTGGGTATTTTTAGTCAGCTACAGTGTACATTTAGCCACTATCTAGTTGTATAATCGTATTTCCTGTATGTTATGTATGTTATGTATTATGCCAATGCTACCAATACCAATGTCTCATTGTAGGGAATACACCAACTTAACGCCCAGTCAAAAGACAATGTCATCAACGTCTTGAAAGAAGAGCTGAAAGTGCTCCAGGTACTGTTAACTCAAGGAAAGTTTTACATGCACACACATTGTGCCCTTCCAGAACAAATTCTGCTCCTTTCTGCTGCTTGAGCCCCTATGTGGTTTGGTAAAATAAAACGATATTTTGATCATCTTTACAAAAAGAGAAAAAAGGTGCATCTCTTGTAGTACGTATACTGTCACCTTCAAAGCACCATCTTGTGGACTAACATTGTTTGAGCTGACTAGCAGCCAGCCACCCTGCCTGACACGTAGAGCCAGGGTTCTGGCTCTACCGTCAGGCAGTGGGCCTCACGGTGTCAGACTGTTGGCGGTGCAGCAGTGATATACTACCATATGCACGCTCCAATGCACTTTAACAGCCCAGCTGCCTTATTGAGACAACAATAGAGCAGGGCTTTGATATCCTATCTGGGAGACCCTCACGGCGGTGTTTGGTTAAATTAAGAACTGATTGTGTTCATTGTCATGACACGCTCTGGTGGATTGCCTTACGTTAAGGCTTTTAATTCTCTTTACCAATAAGTGGCCGTCCATTAAAGCCATTTAATTGCTGTCTACTTCAAGATATACAAGATTACTTTACAATGCGCATGTGTACTCAACGTATAATAGTGCAATCGTAGTATTTTCATTGATTATTTATCTCAAATCGTTTTTCAAAATATCTAGCTTTGAGGTTGTACATTAATATATAGAGCTCACATAACGGTCAAATATCCCTAATTAGCTCTTTTATAAGGTTTTGATATTTTCAGTCAGTTTAAATACATACAAAATGTTTACACTGACAGCTTTATAGAATCTCTGTCTCCAGACATCGATATACAACCTGTTGAAAAGATTCAACATCATAAATAGATACAATTAGGATATTTAAATATCAACCTTTAAATTCAAAGATTAGGTTTTGCATACGTGTTCAATCTGCATCGTTGTTATTTAACTCTAATGGCCTATGTTGTTAATGGTTGCAAAATCAGTAAACAATGGATGTGTAGTCTCGGAATGGACATATTAAACACATTTCGTATTTTTGACTCGGCTTGCCCTCCAAGTTTCACTGTGTAATGCTGAAGCATGGCAGTGGAAAAAAAGAACGTAACTTTGTTTTACTGCTGTTTTACAGCTGTCCTCGTACAGTTTTGAGAAGAAATCAAGCGAGCTGGTAAGGAAAGATTTTCTAATTATACAAATTGTTGACAGAGGGCAGGTGGGAGTGAAAGAAATTAAAGGGAGGAGGGCGAGGGACAGGAGGGGTGGGGGAGGCAGCTCATCAGGAGTAACAGAAAGGGGAGTGTGCGACACTTGAGCTGCCAGCGCAGCAGAGAAAATATCTCTATTAAAATATTTTATAACTGGGCCTTGCTCGGTTTACCCTTCCCCTCAAGTGCGGAAGTGGGAGTCAGAAGGAGATAGCCAAAAGGTGAGAGCGGGAGTTGGAGGATGAAAGTAAAAAATAGTTATTAGTGAAATGACACACAGAGAGAGAGAGGGATAGAGGAAGAGAGAGAAAGGGTGAGAGAGAGAAAAGAAAAGTACAGTTGATACAAGCCTAGGAACAACATAATGGCAGTTTGAGGGGCAATCAAGTGCGCTGAGGCATGGGCTGAGTAAGTGGGGATCTCATTCACTGAAACTGTTTTCACTACTGGTGTGTGCTACCGCCCGATTCCTCCCTTTTCTTTGTGTGCTTCAAAGGAAAATTGGTAAGATTACGAGCCGGTTTATTGAACAAACTACAAAGAAAGTTTCTTTTCAAGCTAGATTTCCTCCTTTAAAGAACCAATCTGGCTCAGTTGCAACAGAGTGAGATTATTTTCCCTGTGTTTTTTTTTTCAAGGTCATTCTACTATTTATTCATATTTATTGGTATAATTATTCATATTTATTGATATAATAGTCATAATTGCAGCTGTCATAGCGACAGCCTTGGAGCTGTGGTGTGGTTTTATCCCTCATGGCTTCCCCACTGACAGGAGCAGAAGCTGGCCTTACAGAGCAGGTCAAAGGACAGCCACCTGAGCCAGCTGAGGGAGGTAGAGAAACGCTTTGGAGTTCTCTCCAGGCTGTGTGCCACCATCAAACAGGCCCATGGAAAACTGGAGAGCAATGGTAACTAGTTGATGGATAAATGCCTCATCTTTAAATTGATCCTAGATCTGCGTGAGGCAATCTACACATTTTCACTCGAATATGCATGCCACAATTGTGTGTAGTGTACATGTTGTAGCATGCCTTTGTTATCACAGAAAATGTAATTACGTGTTAGCAGCAGCTGGATCAGACACATTACCAGGTACTGTGTTAATTTAAAATCGAAACCATTTGCAATGATGATGCCATGTATTTAAAACACAGATATCTGTCTTCTCTAAACCCTGCTATCTGTATTTATTTAAGTGAAACAGTTGTCTCTGCTGCTATTTTCAAGAATATGGGTTTATCTGTTGTCACAGTTTGCATCATTTATTAAACGTCTTTTGGAAGGAAGGTAAAAAAAAATACATTATAGAAAATACAAAACAGAACACTGACTTGTATGTGCTTAGTTTACAATAGGCTAATATTTTCAAAAATTTAAGATAATAATAATTATGTGTATTTGTAACTATTCTTTGTTCAATATATACTTCCCAAAAATGATTGTTGGTTGTTTCTTACAGTTGATGAGGCCATGAGAATGAATAAGAAACTAGCATCCATAAATGAAAAGCAAGAATCAACCATCAACTCCTTGATGCAGGTGTGTGAGAGAGAGCCATTTAACAAGAAATGAGCTTCCACTCATTAAGAATTGGTCGTTTTGTATAAAACACAGACATCTGACAAATGACTGATCTGAATGATCTGATTTGTTAAATATTCTCAATAATAATTTCCTGAAAAACCCATTTTTGAATGAGTTTTTGTCTTGCCAGGATTTGGAGGAAATGAACAGCAAGCTGATCAAGGTCCAGGTGTCGTCCATGGTCGACCCAGAGAGCAGCAGTGTCTCAGCCAGAGAACAGCGTGCTGATCAGCTGCAGCAGTGCTTGCTGATGGTAAACACACTGAAGCACCAGGGCCACACTATGGAACAATTTCATGCAGTAATGTAACATGGGAGTTCTTCAAAAGCTTGGTTATTGGAGACACTTTGAAGGGACACTTGACACATTTGCTCATATTTGTTTAACATGAATACCGTTGAGCTGACCAGAACCACCACAGTAACACTATTACTTACCTTACCATTTATCTATAGTTATTTTGGAGATGCTTTTATCCAAAGCAATTTACAGTGAATTCAGAGATATGTCACAGCTGGTGGATAGGTATCTTGCGCTAGGAGGGCAACCGATAGAACACTCTAGCCACTACAACATTATCCAGCCCCCTAAAAGTATGCTTAGCCTCACTGGGAGTCAAAACCGTATAGCGTTAAGGCCATGCTCTACCAATTCAGTACAAAAGTTGTACCGCATAGTATCAGTCTCACCAGTCTCCAACTGTTTCTTTGACTCTTTTTAGGAGACAGAAATGAACAAAAAACTTATGGAGGAAAATGCAACAGAACGAGCAGACAAACAGGTGAAGAGGAAAATATATAATATTGTACCAGTAAATCAACTGTGTCAATGCATATCTTCTGTATATTAATGGTGCACAATGGTAAGTGCCTTTATTTAAATAGCTAACCCAATTATTTTGTAACCAAATCTAGAAAGACGCAAATAGTTCAATCTAGATGATTTGGCTTGAATTATTTGTGTGTGTGTGTGTGTGTGTGTGTGTGTGTGTGTGTGTGTGTGTGTGTGTGTGTGTGTGTGTGTGTGTGTGTGTGTGTGTGTGTGTGTGTGTGTGTGTGTGTGTGTGTGTGTGTGTGTGTGTGTGCGCTAGGAGCTGATGAGGTCTCTGCAGGTGGCCCAGCAGCTGTTGTTGTGCCAGACATCAGCACTGCCCAGACTGGAGATGGAGCTCCACCAGCACACAGAGGAGTATCAGGTGCTGTTTCCAAGCCAATGACTTCTGAAAAGTGAACTGAATTGAAGTCCACCAGCATCAAGGCTTTATAGCTTTAAGCACATTATGTTATAGTTTCGTATTAGCATAAAATATACAATAAATGTTTTGTTTATCTCACAGAACAATTCTGGAAGATTGTTCACCGCCAAATGAAATCCCTAAAAATGAACTTCTTCTATAGATGGTTTAAATTCTCAAAGGGTTTTCAGAGGAAATGAGATACAAATATACATCCCAAAACGTCAACCTTTTTATTTCATTGTTGATCTTTGACCATTTTGTTTTAAACCTTCCTCCCGCAATGTTGTTTTGCCCATCAGCTAAACCAACAGATCCATTTATTGGTCTCTACGTGTCTTTATAAAACCCACAACAGGACATGTGGTTCTATCATGCAGAACAGGGATTTTTCAGGCCCTGCTTAAATAATTACACAGGGAATTTACACACAGACAGGAATAAATGATGGGTGTCGTTTCTTCACCATAAATGTGAAGAATAGCATTGTATATCATGCTATGCACATTAGCACACACAGCCCTGGCCACAGCTGAATCAAAGTTATTGTCTTTACTCTGGTTTACAGCCACATAGTTCACTGTCCCCTTTCTCCTCTCCTCACACCCGTCTCATTTTCATTCACCCATTCCTTCATTTATTAAAATTGTTATTAACGTGACACAAGCTGGTTGATTTGTATAAGCGAGTGCAAATCCTTCTCGCTGCCTCTGTCTGTGCCCTGTTTAGGACCCTCTGTTCGGGTTAAAGAAACACATAAAAATTTAGCATTGCATTAAAAATCCTCTGGGCGGTTAATTTTACTGCAGACCCTTAAGCGGGACCACGAGGCGATGCAAGCGCTGTGCGCGGCAGCGGAACACAGGGTGGCCAGTCTAACGGAGGAGCACGCCACCATCAAGACTATCTGGGAGAAGGAGGTAGCGTCCTCAACAGTGAACTATTACACTACACTACACTACACTATTACATTATGTTCTTGGAAGATTAAAGAGAATGAAGTATTTTCTACAAACATTTTTAAAGATCTGTATAGAGTTCTTTAAGGTTGTGTTGTGTTATGCTTGTCCGTGTGTTTTCTTGTTGTGTAACAGAGGGCTATATTGGTGGAGAGTATTGAGAAAGAGCAGCGGGATCATCAATCAACGAGAGATATGTATGACCGGCTCTATCAAAAGCAGTCAGTGCTGAGTCCACAGACGTCACTGCAGGCCCAGCACACTCCTGGACTAGAAGTAAATACATATGCGCACACACAGACATGTTATATCATAGGAAGGACAAACCGAATTGACACAACATAATCAATCATAGACAGTAGGCTCATGAACTAAATAGGGCAGTCATGTTGGTCTAACAGTTGAAAATGTCATGAGTGCATCGGAAGTATGCAGCTGTTTGTTTTTCTTTATGTAGATAGCAGAAGATGGTAAAGCCCACAATATTACTACGCCACTGTTCTGCGTAGTGGACGAATGCACAGGGGATGGTTCTCTTCATGAATCAAGCCCTGACTCAGAGCTGCCTTGCCTGGGCAGTGAGAGAGGCTGTGTCCCCTCCCAGACTGGAGACCCAGACTCTGTTGTGGTCACAGATGAGTTAGCTGCCACCAGAGCAATGAGAGGTCAGCCAGCCAAATCTAAACACAGACAGTAAAACAGACACAGAGATAAGAAAACAAGTGGTTTATTTTAGAAATGTAACAGTGTATTGTATTCTGTACATCCAGCACCACTGGCTAAAAAAAGCTATTTTATGGGATCATGCTAAGTAGCTGTCTTCTTGTTATGTTCCTTATGTTCCTGGTTCAGGACAAGAGGGCTCAAGTTACCATCCATCGCTGCAACATTTTGAATCAAGAATCCCTTACTGTCTTGTTGCCACCCCGGTGGCCACCAGGAATCTTGTTGGCCAGCGCACCCTTCACGGGCCAGCAGACAGCCAGACAGACAGCCTAAGCACAGAGGCACCTTATCCTATCACACATGAATGTGATCCTGCGCTGCTTGCAGATGTGATTGATAATAATGTCTGTTTGTCAGACGTGGGTCTTCTGAAAAATCACAAAAGCTCTATATCAGGCCCTGAGAACAGGTCTGTTTATGATGACGCAGACCTTGTAACAGACCTGCCAACTGCACCCGGGCGAGATGGAGCCAAGAGGAAACCAAGTGAGCAAGAACCCAGTGCTTTAAAGGCTGAGGGGACCAGGGAACATGGGGAAGGACTGAGTGGCAATAAGGAAGATGGATGCAGCAGACCAAGCATTTACAGCTCAGGCCCAGAGGATGTTGGGGAAAGATTGACAGAGGATGCCGTGGAAACCCGTCAGGGAGATGCAGTGCTGGAAGATAGAGAGGAGACAGACAAGGCAAAAGCTGGACAAGAAGAGGAGAGGATGGACGTAGAAGCCAAGGGATTAGGATCATTGGCACGCAGCCCAGAAACAGAGATAGGGTGTATGACGTCAGGCGATAACACGCAGAGAGACGGAGAGCGCAGCGATGCACTACGGGGCATTGACCCTCTGGAAAGCACTGAGCCACCACTGAGCGCCTCACAGCCCTCAACCTCTCCTCTCCCTCTGGAGGTCACTGGGATCTATGCTTACACAAGCAACCTGACAACAGATAGTGATGCTGCGGTCCCCATGGCTTCGAATGCTGTTCAACACCACTCCTGTGATGTTGAATCAGGCAGTCTTTGCACAGGTTCTGACTGGGAAATCAGTTTGAAAGAGAGTGCATACCCTTTTAATGTTCCATTAGAGCATGGGAATCAATCACTAATGTGCTGTTTTCCATTTAGTTCCACACTACCAGTCTACCCTCTGTCCGATTCTACCATGTATCAAGCATATTCAGAGACTCAAGACACAGTCAAGTATAATGAAAGCAATGTTGTTGACCATTCCAAGACCAGCAAGGAGATTGCAGGAAGATGTGACGAACCTGAGAATAAAGAGAGTCTCATCGTGACCAGAGTTGTTGAAACACACCCTCCAAATAAGGATCATAGTTATATGGAATCAACGTCCAAAGAGTTGAGTTCCTCTGAGAGAAGGGGCAGTCAGATCCTAGTGCAGTCCACAGTTAAAGCTGATGTTAAAGATAAAACCAAACGTGATGCATCTCCTGATGATCTGAGTAGAGTAATTATTGTAGACCCACTTCAAGCCCTACCTGCATTGCTGTGCTCAGCCCTGCTGGACGAAGACACCGAAGATGCTAACATCAATGTAAACACGACAGCTGGAGAATTGGAACCGCAGCAGCAAGTCAGAGAGGCTGAAGCAGCACCGACAAAAGAGGTAGATATTCCTCCAACTGAGCAGAACTTGAAGCCACCCGACCCTCCATGTCACGAGTCCCTATCAAAGACCCACGGCTCTGGAAATTGTTCTGTAGATGCAGATATCCTTGACCATTCCGTTATATGCAACAAGAAGAAGTTCCGCTCCTCATTTGAATGGACCAGTTTTCAGACAAAAAAAGTAAGCCCTATAGACTTTTTTATCACAGTTGCTAGTTCTAAATTAATTTGTATTTCTGTGTATTTTTATTTATTTATGATAATGTCATTTTATCTTTGTATGTTTCTACACTAACTAATGCAGGGATCCGCTAGACTTCCTCAGTGTCTTTCATCCACCACCATCAATGTCAACCAGAACAGAGGTAAGGTAATCCGATCCGAAAACACTTTAGATTACAGCTTGCAACATACAGCATAATTACTCCGGAGTTACGGGGTAATCATTTGTACTAATGGTGTACCAGTATGGTATGTACCAACACTTATATGTAAGTACTGGGGAACAAGATTTGAATTTATGGTAGAAGGGGGTAACAATCCGGGATCTTACAAAGAAGTTATGCTGATAATTTGTGCATCATGTGATTTTATTTCATAATGACCATATTACTTACAAACAGGCAAACTACATTGTTCCTTTATCATTTTGGGGTACTTCAAATAACTACGTGGTACGTCTGTGCATTTACTTCGGAACAAAGGAACAGAGGGACAGTGTATTGATATGGATACTTGTCAGGTTTGAAAACTGTCTCAGCTGATGTTCACCTCACCAGCAAACTTCTTTACTAGACCCTCGTTTATGGCCTCGTGGCTCTGCCTGCCTTCGGTGAACAGAATTCCCCCACCCTAGATGTCACATGTGTTTCAGTGTCACCACATGTTGGCAATTTTGAAGTCGTTAAAGTCTTCTCCCTGACCCTGGCAATTGTGTTCGACCAGCATTACAGCTTTGAGGTGCAAGCATACCTTTTTTCAGCTCAGTGCACGACCTCCTTTCATCCCAGGAAATAAATACACTAAAGCAATGGAAAACAAGGAAATCACAAAGCATATATTGTAATATACTCTTCTGACAGCAAACTGTGCAGTTCATTGTTATTCACTTTTTTTGAGGCAAGTAAAATTGAAACAAAATGTTCTCATATTGTTCGCTGTAAGTGTGGTAGTTCCCCCCTTGTTACATTTAGTTACATCACCATGTAACTAAAGGATACCGTACAGGGTATGTGGGCTGTAATCTAAAGCACTGTGTTCGTTCCTTTCTGGTACACTGTTACCCGGGAGCTACACTGAGCATGAAAGCGTTGCATTGCATCGCGTTACGTTGCATATAATAAACTATGAGTGCTCAGCTATACATGGTTTTTCATTGTGTCGAACAATCACAAGTGGACTGTGCATACATTAGCCTACACGTCTTTTAACGGGCCAATGTTTTCATTGGCGAACTTCCAACCGAACTCACCTGAAGCTCTAATGCTACTCCATGTTGTCTTTCTTTAAATTGCCCTTATATAAACAATGTCTAGGGTCATACAACTCGCTGTATTTCTCTACCTTGACTATCGACCACACCTTGTCCATGATCGCAAATTGAAACTAGTGAGAAGATGCAAAGTAAACAAGAGGTGCATAGTCTGCAGGAGGGACACAGGGTTGTAGTTTAATAGTGTGTGTGTGTGGGGGGGGGGGGGGTGCTATATAACTACAGTTATTTCATTGTATATGATATGGGGGTGCCACATGATCCCTATGGTGGGATCGTGATGCACCGGATGTAGGCGGACTACAATGCAATTGTATGCAGGAATGCAAAATATGACAAGTAAAGATATTTATTAACAAATTTGACAAGAGGGCATTTTTCTACTAATCTATACATGCTTTAATTAATTGACTGGGGCACATGTGATTGTGGCAATGTTAACTGTCAACATATCTACAATACTTTTAACATTGTTCTGAAAGAACTGCTTCATGTCACATTGTCTTTTCCCTGCAGTGCCCGTGGCAGCAGTCACAGCATCAAGTCTGCCCGGTGCTTCCGGTGCCTCGTTGCCTCTGTTGTCTCAGAAGAGGGACCAGCACGGGGAATGGAAGGCAATCAGACAGGCCTTCAGAGACACAGCAGCAGAAGACGCAGTAAGTCTATCAACCAACGGGTTAGGGCTAGCAGCCTACTTAATACTCTGCAAAACACAAAACAGAGTCGCGCCCACAAATGTCTTACCAAACAGACTTGATGACATTGGTACATGATATTGGAGAACACATATTATTCATCTACTTTATGATGAATGAATGCGGCAATGTAGTTAATGTACTCTTACCTCTCGAGGCAGACAGCACATTGCTCTCTAATATGACTTGATGCTAAACAGCAGGTAATAGATACACTGTTCTGCTCTTATATCAGTGGCCCCAGAGGAGGTAGTACTGCAGGGAAGGACCTTTTAATAAGGCTGGTGTAACTTCCCATAGCACTTCAGCTTTGGCTCCAGGTCCTGCTGCATTGTGAGGACCACTTCCATCATACTTCACTATGTGCCAGAACGGATCAAGGGGGATATTTGTGTATCAACCAGGCATGTATGTTTCTTAGAGAGAACCCCACATTTCTTTTTAGGTTTAAAATACCAGTGAAGGCCACAGAAGAGAGCAACTTAGATCCCTTGTGGATAATGAAAGCAGCCATCAGTGGATCATACTGTTTTGTGATGGTTGTCCAAAATGAAATAGAGGTTACTTTGTGAAATGTGTGAGAAGCATGATGACAAATTAATCTGTAAACTCATCCCCAAATATGTACTTAACATTTATGTTAACATTACATAACAGAAACTGATCTAAAAGGCAAAGCATATCTACAATTAATTTAACATCAGTATTGTTTATTTTAAAGGGTACCAAAGCACTTAGTCTTCATTTGAACATGGTTTGTTTGGCTAGCTATTTTTGAATAACATTTGACGGTCAATTTGTAATGACGTGGAGCCAAAGTGTGGAATGAAAGGCCATATTCAACGTATGCTTAGCAAACAGACACGTCCCATTACCACACACAGAATGGATGGGCTGTGGGCGACGAACCTGACTAATGAATCTTTGTTACCTCTTGACTCTCACCCACTCACTCTTTAGCCAGCTCCCTCATCACCCCTCTCTCTCTCCCTCGCTCACTTCATCATCTATATCTCTCCTTTTCCTGCTGAATTCATCCACTGTCCCAAATTTCCTCTCTCTCTTTCTCTCTATCCTTTCTCTGTAACCTTTTCTCCCTCTCTCTCTCTCCCTCTATCTCTATCCATCGCTCTCTATTTATCTCCATCCCCTACACACATACACACACTCTTTTCTTACCATCACCACAAAACTGTCACTGTGCGCTTTATAGGATCCAGCTGCTGGCAATTTAGGGAGACAGAAACCTGGTTGGAAAGCTTAGGAAAAGCAAATGAAGGCCCACAACCTTTCTTTCCATGTAGCCTGAAAATGAGGCAGCGGGACCGGGACAGCTTCTCGCTCACATCAGTCACCACCAATACTTGTCCTAATAATTACTGATTTTCTGGTATTTTATATACTCGCCGCCATTATGAATGGACACAGAAAGTTCATGGTGAGAGAAAATACTTTTCATTTTACTTTCAACACTTCATTGTAAGCTCTTGTACGGACGCTTTGTATTTACTTTAATAAAGGAAGACAGAGGTTCGCCGTCATTGAGTTTCCAACTGCTCTCTACCTCAGCTGAGATGGGAAGTGGATATGGGTGAGTTCCTTGTCTTTCGCTATGGTGATCATTATTAACATAGTTCAGAGGTTTTTAAATAGTTTGCTATGGGCTAAATCAGACCATAAACCATGTTGCCCATCCCTTGCAGTTCCACTACGAGCCCCACTCCCGGTCCTTGCACTGGTTCCAGCTCTGGATCAGATTTGTTTCCTCCCAGCTCCCAGGAGAACCAGCAGTCCTCTCTCCGAGCCCAGATCTCCAGAATTGAACAGTTCCTCTCGACAGACAGGCTACGCCGGCCCAAGAGACGACAAACTGAAAATTGAAATCTCATAAATGTCTAACATTGCTTACTAATTTAAAGATACTGTTGTAGTTCCATGACTAGTTGTAGTCATATGTGATTATCTTTCAGAGGTTCATTTATCATTATCATTCAGCTGTTCAGTTATCATTATCATTCAGATGTTCCATTTTAAGTAAAGCATATGCACATGAACACATTCAAATGTTTAATTTAAAATATTGTATTTTGAATATTTATTATTATTATTTTTTATCATTATGTTATCTTGTTAAATGTTTTGCATCTATTGTCATTTTAATTACAGCTACTCTTTTAAACAAAACTCTTGATTTTCATAGACTGTTCTAATTACACACTGACAATTCAGTCTCAAATTTTCTTTAAGATCAGTGTTCCTGAAATTTAAGAAACAGCAGTCACCGACATTAGCAAATGTTGGACCTTAATTTCCATGGAGGTAATGGGAAAGGTCTTGTGGCAACAGATAATAGGACCAGTGATGATTAACAACTGAAAAAGGTCTCGCATTTGTTTACAAGCAAATTAATACAAATTAACCAAATTACCAATCAGGGTTGCCCATCTCCAAGGTTTTACTGCTGCAGACTCAACTGCTGCTCATCAGGGCCATTACAACTCCAGGGGCATGAAAAATGATACAATCAATTAACACAGGTCAACATAGAAATTAACAAATAGCAATTAGCACCAAACCCTAATTAACAACAATGAACAAAGATCAACCCTAATCCACATGTCCTAATGCACTTCTCGTTAACTTTATGTGCCCTATGAGGAGGTTAAGGAGAGGAGAGAGCATATGTTCCATTCTAGAGATGGAGGCAGCTGGCGAACAGCAGAGACACTGCCACATGTCCACCAACCAATTTGTTTCTCTGATTAAGACTGTGTAACTAATAAATCTAACTCATACACTAAAGCCATGACTTTCACTTTGATGGTGTACAGTTATAATGAACTCCATTCACCACTTTAAACCACTTAGTTATTGTAGAAGGTATGATCGACAGGCCAAATTTATTTCGGCCAAATTTATTCCCTAGGTTGACGGCTGTGGATGGGTGGGTTATATTTTATTTTCATGTAAATAAGAACAAAATGATAACCACAGCGAAAAGGTTTCATTGTTTATTCTGTAGGATTAAAAACAAATAAATAAACCCAGGAACCACACAACACGTTTCCCAAAAGTGGCCGCTACCAAACCCAACATGAACAACCTCTTAATGTTGGCCACGGTCTCCATGAGGTCCATCTTACTGCACTTACTGATGATGAATACGGCTGAATGTTAATACACAATGTTAGAACACCAGAGTGTCCCAGTGTGTCTGGACCCAGGACACCGCTGACCCTTGTCCATACAGGGAGGGAGCGGGGAAGGGCTATGGTCGGTGTTTTAGAAAAGATCGTTTTTAAAACAGATTTTCAGTTTCTCTCCTCCATACACTGTTTCTCTGGCTCTCTCTGTATTTCTGCCCATCCCTCCCTCCCTCCTCCCTCCCTCCCACCCTTTTCCCCTCGCATGCTCTCTCTCTCTCTCTCTCTCTGGCTCACACACACACGCTCACACAGGCTGGCCTGGGTTATGAAGTGAAGTACTTTGAAACAGTCAATTACCTTCTTGCCAGGGAGGATCCCTGCTGTTAATTACTCTTCACTGTTTTATATAGAGAGAGTAAATAAGAGAGCGCTGACATTCACATCCCGTCAACGAATCCCCCTGCAGTATCTGTGTACACGTGCACATGCGTACGTGTGTGTGCTCGCTCAAACTGCATCACATTACAATTATTCAAGGGGATACTGAGGCCGCTGATTTGAGTTTTCTTCTTATGAATGGTCTAGTCACAATTTGTCTCGTCAAATGTGAGATCTCTATACAAAACATATATATTTATACAAGTTCGTTCAAACTGAGAGTCTCTTATTACAGTCCACAGCACAATACCAGTTCAGAGCACTCCCTTTCTTTTCTTTTTTGAGAGAAAAAGGTTTGAATTCAGTCCTGATTTACTGGTTCGATTTATTGAAACACTGTACATGAGAGGGGAGTGAAGCATTTTTGTTTCAAAGAGTCCGGTGAGCCAAATAGGCTCCTACAGCGCTAAACATTGTTGAGTATCCCTGGGGTTATGGGGGCAACGGTTTGTCACATTATACCTCTTTCGCTCAAAGGCCATCTACAGTAAATCTGCACTGGGACCGACATCGGCTGAGTTCGGAGGCTGAGTGCAGTCCTGGCACTGTGGGTCTTAACGTGAGGCAGAGCAGCTGTCTTCCCGGCGCAGTAAAAACACTCAAATGAGTAGATTATCTCGTAGAGACGAGTCCGCCGCATGTGACCTCACCAGATCCAATAGATTCCTGTGTTGCTAGTGTTGTTATTCCTGCTTGTTTTATGAATGATGGATATTCTGTTGATATTAATTTTATGAAATCATCCAAATAGTTCAAGGGGTGGAAATTGGCTTTCTCAACAAAGGATAGTTGGATTTATTGTCTAATCCTTAATCGTTTATCTAAAATGATTCATTTAGACTCAGAAAAAAAAGTCATCCAGAAGACATACCTATCTTAATTCCAAACTTAATTCCAAACTAATACAATACAACCCTATTGAGTATTTTTAACACCCTAATATCCTGACGACAGTGTGTGTGTGTGTGTGTGTGAATATGTGCGCGCGCACATGTGTGTGTATATGTGTGCGTATGTGTCACATGCTGATAAAAATGGGCATTACCTTTCCCTTGCGGTGCATAGTCTCTGCAGGACTATGTCCTCCTTGTGTTCAACACCCACACACATATGCACACTCTCCTCTTACATTCATACACACACAATAAGAGAGGGAGAGAAAAGAAAATATCTGGGATGTTTCCCTTGCTGACAAAGGTCAGAGGTCGCCCTCCACATCATTTACAGGCTCTTAAATAAGCCACAGGACTCATGCTCTCTGCCTCACTCTCCACTTTTCAACTGCCCATCATCCTCTCAACAAATTTGACCAAGCGTCTGCGCTGATCCACATGGGGGTCCCAGCGGAACCCAGCCGGACCCCAAGCAGAACAAGATGCAGAAGGCTAGACGAACTTTTGTCCCGATTTGAGAGCAATCGGGACAAAAGTGAGAATGACGGAGGAGAAGGTAGGAGGTGAGGCAGAGGTGAACAGGCGGTAAACTTAGCTAGAAAAGAGGTAAACGAGGGAGAGAACAGGAGGAGGGCAGTGGAAGACAAGCGCTAATAGTTTGCTAATAGTTTATGGAAGGCAGTGGCTGGGGTCTGCAGGGACCACCGACACTGCGCACATACGTTCCTGATTTCCTGGGAAGGCTTTAGCTTCTTATAGGTACACGGCCCTCCCCCGGATACGCGCTGTACCGCTGATGCCTATATATCTGGCAGGAATGTGGCTGCACGAGTGTGTCTGGGTGTCTTCAAACCTTTTTCTTCTTTTTTTTCAGTGATGCCAAAGGTCTTTTTCATTATTGATGGGAGAGAGGGTCCAAAACATGGGGTCTTAACCCATGCTTGGCCCTGCACACACACATACAACCACACACATACAACACACAAACACATACAACCGAACACACGCACACACAAAAACACACAGCACACACATACAACCAAACACACACACACACACACACACACACACACACACACAGCACAGATTCACACTGAAAGACACACACACACACACACCCGGAGGTGTCAGGTGTAAGTCTGTGGGTTTGTAAGTGGTCAGTGTCACAGAACAGCTTTGCACTCCAAGGGATCCTATAAACCTGTCACTACAATGATCTCTCTCTCTCTTTTTCTCTCTCTCTCTCTCACTCTCTATCTCATTCCCTGTCGTTCTACTTTTTATTTTACTATCTCCACTATCTCACACTCTTTTTTGTTCAGTAATAACATTTGGTTTATTTTACCACTTTTTCTGTCCGTCTCTTTATTTCTCTCTCTTACTTTCTCTCTCTTACTTTCTTGCTCGCCTCACCTCACTCTATTGCACACGCATGCACCCTAAATCACTGACCCAGAACGACATGCCGAGATCTATTACTCTGCGAATACATTCACTTGTCAACTTTAAAACGCTGTAGAGATTGGGGGCCTTCTAAGCTCTTAACAACGTCGTTGTGTTGGTCTTGTTTTCACTTTGAACCCTGCAGGTTGAACTCTGCAGATATGATCCACAGTCTCTGTGGCCTTGTTTTGCTTACACTCAGCTTCAGGGTAATTTACCCCAAGATTAGGTTTGCCCCTACAATATATGGTGTGATAAAATCCTTTTAAGGATGAGGAAGAAACTCCTGGTTCTATCATACAGGTTACACCACTGACTATAAAACCCAATTGCCATGAGCACAGAATAAAACGTAGGGCCAATTTGAGAAATAACGATAGATAGAAATAAAACTCAAAACAATTGGTAGGATTCTTGAACTATATTCTATTGAACAATTTACAGAGAAGTGTACTTCGAAGCGAATGTTTTTACTAAGCATGTTAATGAAGTGATTCATATAATTCATGATCATGATTAAGAAAACATTTAGAGAACAGCTTAAGGAAACATTGCGATGCACCAAAGACTTCGGCAGAGAGAGAGAGGATGTAAAAAAAAGAATATATACAAAAAGCCCCAGAGATTTGCTTACAATGGCAGAGAAGTGATCCTCTGAGCGGCCCATTAACTGCCTTGACACACAGTTTGACTGCGGCGTGTTTTTATAGGCCTAGAGTGGGGACACAGACGGATCTTCCTCCTTGTTGTGATTCCATTAGGGCGGCCCGTGTCAGTTTGCAGCCCTCCATGGCCCTCTGGCCCTGTACCCCCACAACACCACCAGCGAACCCACTCCAGACTGCTCAGAGAGGGCCTCCCTATCTGGGAGACATGTCTGAGTGACCCCACTATATTATGGAGGGACGGGACTCCTCGAATAGGTGTCAATGAGGACAGAGCATATATATATATATATATACATATCTACCACTGTATGGCAGAGAGATTGTTTCTTTGTAGAATTCATCATTTTAATTGAAAAAGGGCCCTTAGATGTGTTAAATATATGGCAGACCAGAAGCCAAATGAGGTCAGCTGAATCGAATTCCTAAATGTGAATGCTACTTTGTAATATAAAAGCAATAAAGACACACAACCACACCAGTATCTTGATGTAGGGAAAGCAATGCCTTTGATACAAATGGTGTTTGTGTATCCATCCCCAACATAGCTTTAATGATATGAGTGTACTTGGAACAGTTGTATTCTTAACAGAGTGCACAGTGACATAAAGGGCTGCCTGATCAGCCCAGAGATTGATATGGTCTTGGCTGTTCAAGCTGGCCTCCCAAGGACGAGTAAGATATTCCCATCCAAGAAGAAGAGCTGCAGAGCAGGAAGTGGAAGCTATGTGGAGAAGCAGGTGTCTTCTATCTCCTCGTTCTGGCGTCCACTTGGAAAACACAAAACCATTTACAACTACTGTCCTATTTTTTTACAGTTATAGCACTTTCTGTGAGGGGTTACGTTACACACTGTGCTTTAACAGTAGAGCTGGAGGTTTTGGAAGATGCCGGCAGATTTGCAAGCTTCCTCAAGTCCAAACTGGTTTGTTTCCATTTTTATTCACAATTGCATTTTAACTTCCTCTTTCCTTACAGAAGCAATATGTAGAGAGATGCAGGATGCTGTTTAACCACGTATTGTAGAAACTACAACTGATTTATTGATAGGCAGAAGGTCAACACTTAAACTTACTCACTTCCTGTACTGCCTGTATCTGCCTACGATTCTTTTCACAAAGCTTTTTTATCTGTTTGTTCATGCTATTTGTAATGTTGCTTTCATTAGAAATAGCTTTGTTTTAGAAATGCATTTGATAGAATGCATCAGTACTGTAATGATTATGATGATTGTTTCTCCAGAAAGATTTCATTCAAAATGTCAATATAAATTTGTCCAATGATAATCACGTGCGTGTATCTATGATTTATAAAGTTTTTATTTTCAAATAACTATTCACAGAGGGAGGCAATCATGGGGGCTGAAGGTAATCTGTTAGGGGTAGATTGATGATGCCCAGCTCAACTGTTAATGACCTGTCAGATGGTGGGAAAAATGAGGTCACAGGTCATAGGATTTAAACCAGCCCAGTTCCTGCTCCACTGCCCAAGCCCTGCATGGTCATCTCATCCACAATCTCAACACTCTTCTATCGCTGTCTGCTCTCCGTTCGTTTTTTCATTTAATCTCTCCGTTCATCAGTTGATCCCTCTGTCCCCGAAAATAATACTGTGTAATAGCATGTCATTTTCTATCTTGAGTTTTTCATATCGGAAGTGCCGTTGGGCTGTCCTCCAAAATCAACATGTAACAACTGGAAATAGACGCTCTCAGTGTTTTGCAAGGGAGCTCTAGTGGAAAGAAAATAAACACATAGAAGATGAAGAGGCGGAGAGAAACAACACTGTGACGGTATTGCTCCAAGTGAACCATTCTTCAAGGATATCACATTAACGGTGTTTCATATTTACAAAAAGTGTTTATTATTTAAGCAAGATATGCCTTGATCTTGATATATTTTAATTATATCTAAAAAACAATACAAAATTAAAAGATTACCTGTATCACAGGATGTAAGGACAAATTAACAGTGCGTGCGTGGAGGTTTACATCGCAAAGGTTGCGTTCGGCCTAAATAATCTGGTGTTATGCTTGATGAATAAAACCACAGCCCGACATCATCACTCCGCTGTCAGCCCATTGGTTATTAAAGTGCAGGAATGTGTCTGGTACTTCATCACCAGGAGCAATGGTGCTGAGCAGCCAAACTCCAGCAGGAAGCAACAGGAGTTAGGCAGGGTTCCCATCCCGTGGATCACACACACGCACACACACGCACACACACAGACACGCACGCACACAGACACGCACGCACACATACACAGACACGCACGCACACACACAGAAATGGGTGCGCTCATACAGAGTGAGAAAATGTCATCATTTTCCTTAAGTGATCGCTATAATGTCACGTCACTCTTGGTTTTCTATAAAATAATTGTATTGGAAGCGACCCACCGATAGAACATATCGGCTCTATTTATATAGAGATATGGTTCATTGAAAGAGTTGGGCAATCCCACCCCTTGCCTTTTCCCTGTGTAGTGAAGTACAATGAAGTAGAACATCGAAAGTCCTTCTAAAAGTTAAATCTGTTAAGATAATGTAGAATTTATCGTCCCGAAGGAAATTTGTCTTTGATACATACAGTATCTGCTGATAAAATATAAATAATATATTGCATACATACAGTACATGCACGGACTGCCATTAACCGACAAATTGCGTACTGTCCATCGTCCAACACAACTGTAGTCATCATAATGATGCACATGATATGTGCATTAAGGGAAAAGCAGCCTCATCAACATGGAGTCATCATAAAACAAATGCGTACAGTTAAAATTCAAAGCAGGGGTTGGACTCTGGCTAACTTGCCATTTAGGGCTTTGATGGACAGGGGGACAAAGGAGTTATTAAGGCGGGGGGGGGGGGGGGGTGGGGGAATGGGCGACTCTGAAGAGTCTGCTTGAGGGAAGAAGTTGGTACTTAGGGTAACATGGGTGGGGTCTGAAATATTTGTTGGGCCTTTCTGATGATTGTTTCATCAAAGACAGCCTGGAGTGTGGGATGTAGCCTGACTCCCTTGAATTCCATGGCTCTCTGTTTTAGCCGGGTGCATGTATTAATAAAATCATATTAAATGCACACAATGTACAATGCGGTTATAGTATATTTGTCCTTTGAAACTTTTTCTTTTTATCCTTAAAAAAGCTAACATTGTAAATTGGATTAACGATACATGTTCTCGTAATGATATCTTGTTTTTATAAGATTAGAAAAAACCCTGTGTCCCCAATCTATACACACGCAGTTCAACACATCTTTGACCTTCTCATGGTACACTATCTATTTCAACATTCTAAGTTTCCTTGCCGAGGTGTCTCTTCATGTGTCTGGCAGAGCCAGCCGGTCTTTACTGGGCCGGTCGGCTCATTATGAGCAGGTGACAGGGGACAAGAAGGGGATGGAGCGCTGCAGCCTTAGATCACTGGAGAGAGGAGAGGAAAGAACTAGGAGCACTGAGACCTGCAGGGGAGGAGAGGAGCAACTGAGAGAGAGAGAGCTAGAGGAAGTGTGTGTGTGTGTGTGTGTGTGTGTGTGTCTGTGTGTGTGTGTTTGTGTTTGTGTTTGTGTGTGCATGCATATCTTTGGTCATGGATACATGCATTTGCTTTTGCGAATACAAATCCCCCCACACGTTGCAGGTGTGATCAAGAACTGTGTTTGTTTTTGTGAATGATGCCATTGTTGTAGTAATATTAAAATGTTTTCCGTTTTTATTTTTCCTCAGCCTTCAACACCACTTGTGACCTTGACCCAGATCACTTTCCTCCCTGTAACACATTGCTACATTTCACACCCGCCTGTTTTTCCACGTCTCGGTCACTTTCAACCCCTCACTGTGATAGGAGGCGATATCACCGAAACAAGATAAAGGTGAAATAATATGCATCGTTTGATTTTATGTGGAAAGGATTGTTTGTTGACCTAACCAGAGTCATGAGGAGAAAAGTGACTTGCTTTGCCCAAATGAAATTAAAGCCTTTTTTAACCTTGACGATACCGTGAATCGTGGTATACATCATTTGTATCTTTTATACTGCAGTGAGGGAGCTGAACTGTATACAAGCATGTGTTTGTGTGTTGCTTTAATGTCTATTCAAATACAAATATGGTCTAATTTTAGTCACTGCTAGAGACTGACTTGTCTGTGTCCAACTTAGTTTAAAACCCTTAGAAAAAAAGAGGTCTACAAAGGCCCTTGATGATGATGCATCACTCTGTTGTCAAGAAAAGTTACAGTTTTCCTCTGGGCTTGTCATGCGTCAGACGGATGTTGAGTATCTAAGCAGGATTTATTCTCATATGTTTATTAACTCACATCTGCAACTTCCTGCAGCAGAGCTGGCGGAGTGGAAAGAGATACAGACAGAATGAGGCCTGTGATTTGCTACTTTGGTATTTAGCTCGAAAAGCAAGAGAGAGACGAAGGGGGGTGGGGGGAGTACTGACTTGCAGTTTGTTCCGTCATTTGTTTTTCATTGAGACATCGATACTATCGCTGAAGGCTCGTCTGGGGCGATGTGATGCCTGCTAAAACGGGTGTCGCGCCAGCATCTCTGTCTTCCCTAGGTTCTGTCCATGTCTCTCTGTCTCTCTCTCTCTCTCTCTGTCTCTCTCTCTCTCTCTCTCTCGCTCTCTCTTTTTTTATCCGCTCTTTTCTCTCTTTCTCTTTCTATCCATCCTCTCTCTTTAATCTGTCTCTCTCTGGACAGCCACTTTGAGAAAAAATTGACCCACAACTTTTATTTGAGTAAGCATGTGTAAATGCTTCAAAAGAAATCCATTGAGTAATTATTGTACAATGAATGGAAGCTTTTGGATCATTTGACAAGATGTATTGTATTTATTTCATTTAATTTTCCAATAATAAATAAGTATTATCTTCCTGTGTGTGTGTGTGTGTGTGTGTGTGTGTGTGTGTGTGTGTGTGTGAGTGAGTGCGTGTTTGCGCTGGTAGGTTCAAGGTTGTTGTCTGAATACCAGGATAAACGAATACACAACCGTCTGCAGCTGGTGGTACTGCTCTCATATCGACCTACAATGTTATCTTCCATTTTTCTTCTCTCGCTTTCTCTCCCTCTCTCTCTCAATCTCTCTCTCAACCCACGTTCTCTCTCTCTCTTCCTCTGACTGCAACCCACTCTCTATCTCTCTCTCCCTCCGACTGCAACCCACCATCTCTGCATCTCTTTGGATGCAGTTCAAAATCCTCCAACTGTCTATGGGCTTCTATCTGCTCCAGTTTGACAAGAGGCAAATTGAGAGAGAGAGAGAGAGAGAGAGAGAGAAAGAGAAATAAAGAAAGAGAGAGAGCAAGAGAAAGAGAAAGAGAGACAGCTTCTATGACCTCTCCCCATTATTGCTCCTATTTCTCTCTATTCCTCTTTTACTTATTCCCGCTCTTGCTTTCTTTTTGTCTTTTTTTCTTTTTCAAAGTTGTAATAATAAAACACACGTACACACACAGAACTAATGCCAGAACTAAACATAATACATTTAAGAAAAATAAAGACAGACTAATCAGTTAAGATTGAGCATCCAACAGAGTAGCGAGTGCGATGGCTGCGTAGGAAAAATAAAAGATTCCCCGGGTCACCGGGACCCCTGTGTGTTTAGTGAAAGCCACCAGTCTAAAATAGTCAGGTTTGCATTTGAAGTTAATTTGTTGTTTGTGGGGCTGGAATGTGTTCCATT
>JACYXH010000216.1:8346675-8356675 GCA_026745465.1 Lota lota | reverse complement strand
AACACGTCTCTCATTATCGTAGATGGACCACAGAGGCCTACCGTAGATAACGACGAATGTCGGCGAATATAGCTGTAAATAATGGAAACAGAAGTCGGATAAATTACATATTTTCTTATTAAAAGTTAAAAATAAAATGATTCAGGGGAATAGAAAATAGTGCAACGCAGGTTAAAGCGGAAACCTGTCTTGCAAATTACAGCACATTGTAGGATTGTAATGTAGACCAATTTAAATAATAGCCTTCACATAAACAATTATTGTTATTATTTAATAAAAGATTACGGATGAGCAGTAGCTACGAACCTACATAATTAAATAGGCCTCTGTCTAATTTACCTGATTAAGTGGAAAAGATTAGGCCTTCTAAGGAACAAATAATCAAGACAATAAATAAATAATCACCAAAAAGCAGCAAATAAGTGGCCCTATGTATCAAAAGGAGAAACTAACTAAAACTGATTATAAACCTGGCATATGTAGTCGCCGATTCACGCTTAGACTTATCACGTAAATCTCCGGATAAGAAAAAAGCTAACAAACAAATATGAAAATAAGTGATGACAGCTATACGGCCATTCTAAACCTACAGGTTCAGCTCAGTAAATACATTAGAAGCTTCTTCACTGTTGTTTCTGTCTTCTTCATCCATACCTCATTTGACATAAGCCCAATACTTGATAGTTTTTAAGTTCTAAAAATATACTGTTTACTGCTTATACAGCCAACAAATACCTACTTCTTCAATTACATTTAAATTGTTTGTGTGTTTGTGTGTGCATGTGTGTGTGTGCATCTGTGTGTGTGTATGTCTGTGTGTGTGTGTCTGTGTGTGTGGTGTGCGTGCGTTTGTATGTGTGTTTATGTGTGTGTGTGGTGTGTGTGTATTTGTGTGTGTGTGTGTGTGTGTGTGTGCATTTGTGTGTGTGTGTGTGTGTGTGTGCGCGCGCGCTTGCCTCTGTGCATGTGAACTGTTAAGACACCCCCAATTCCTCACCATATAGTGACTCCGCCCCCCCCAACCATTGCATACACACACACACACACAAACACACACATACACACCCCCCCCCACACACACACACACACACACACACACACACAGACTGTGGGTGGAAAAGAGGGGTACTTCTCTCCTCTCCTCCTTACTCCTCCTCTCCCTCCACTCCTCCACTCCTCCACTCCTCCTCTCCCTCCACTCCTCCACTCCTCCACTCCTCCACTCCTCCACTCCTCCACTCCTCCACTCCTCCACTCCGGCTCTTCCATTCACAGAGAGAGGAGTTCTGCCTAACCCCAGGACGCAGATCTCTGCCCTACATGCCCTGGACTTTACCTCCATCTCCTACTGAACAAATAGAGAGTCCTACTCGCTTTCCAAGGGGACAACGGATCTGCCCTCAAGACTTAATCTTCCTTTATTGTACTGCTTTTAACTTCTCTTTTCACGTTTCACTTTTATGGTTACCGGGACGATCCTCTGATAAAGAGAGATCTTTTTTCTTCCTCCGTTGAGAAAAATGTGTTCTGATACTTTGCTTGTTTCCATGATGAGGTGTCTTTGGACTTGACAGCTTGCAAGGAATTTCTGGACTTGGCTGATGGTCCCGTAGCAGGACTTTGAGACAAACAAGCTGAGGATCTTCCACTCTCAACGCGTTGAGCCAGAAGGAGACACAGAGCTTCTAGCTTCTAGACCTCCACAGAGGGGCACGGTTGTTGCCTTTTCCATTCGGGACAGACAGACAGGGAGAGAAAGAGAGACCTGGAACAACGAGGGTAGCCGAGGATAAAAGGCAGCCAGACAGGTGTTCTGTAGGAAAAAATAAATCAAGCCGATCAAATCATCTTGATTAGACAGGAACGTCTCAACCAACGGACGGGCAGGTAGACTGTTCCCTTGCTACTCCCTGATTTCTCCTCTCTTGTGTCATCGGAGCCAAGCGGGCCATGGGTTCAGACGTGCGCGACCTGAACACCCTGCTGCCCCACATGCCGGCCTTGTCATCGGGCCCCAGCCCAGGGTGCCCTGCGCTGCCCGTCAGCACGGCCCCCCAGTGGGCCCCCGTCCTGGACTTCCACACCGCAGCCTCCCCGTACTCCTCCTTGGGGCCCGCCCACACCTCGCTGGCCCCCCACCACTCCTTCATCAAGCAGGAGCCTAGCTGGGGGGCCCCGGGAGACCCCCACCACCACGAGGCCGACCCCCACTGCGGCCTGAGCGCCTTCACCGTGCACTTCTCCGGCCAGTTCACGGGCACAGGGGCCTGCCGGTACGGGACGGCGTTCGGTGCCCCTCCGCCTCCGCCGCCTCCGGCCCCGAGCCAGGCGCCCTCGGTGAGCAGCGGACACCATCACCACCAGCCCCCCTCTAGGATGTTCAGCAACCCCACCTACCTGCCCAATTGCATGGACACGCAGTCTGCTGCCCGCAACCAGACAGGTATGCACAAATAGTCACGGTGTTTCTGGCTATGTGTGTGTGTGTGTGTGTGTGTGTGTGTGTGTGTGTGTGCATGTATTTGTGTGTGTGTGTGTATGTGTGCGTGTGTGTGTATGTGTGCGTGTGTGCACGCACTCATATCTTTAAAGCAAACTCCAAAACAAACCATTCAATATCTTTTGATTTGTTTTGTGCAACTGTTCACAAATCAAACACTACTGCTTTGTGTAACAGTGTGTACAGTGTTTGGATGGATACTATGGATTATTATTGGTTGCATTGATGTATAGGCACTTCAAGTTCCCATAATAAATTCAGGAGACATAAAAATATGAGACAGGTTATAATACAGGTTATTTAGTATATTCAAATGTACGTTTTCTGTTAGGGTTACAGGCATCGAAAACCTGTTAATTCAAGTGTAATACTATGTAATTAGTAGTAGTGATTATCACTATTAAAAATAGTGCATGCTGTAATGCTCTATATGTGTAGTGAACCCAAAACTGTACCATGAAGGTTTAGTCTTCAACTTCAGTCAACTTCATGGAAAAATTAAGAAAGTTAGCAAAGGATGTTTGTCAACATTATGTTGGCTTTAAAAGTTATACAGGGACACAAAACAAAAATGATTAAAAACATATAGGAGTCATATTTATTTTGGCATGTAGAAAAACTGACGATGGGCAACTGAGCTGTGCTTGAACTTGGCCATCATCCCCATTGAAGGTAATTGTGATGTTATGAAATGTAAACTTTACCAACAAAGTTCATCCAAATAATTTTGGATAAGATAAAAATGAGCATGGATAGATATAAAGTATCTCTACAATTGGTTCATAGAATTAGTTGTTTTGTAGATTCAGGCAGTTCGTTAAGATAATATTGAAGCAGAACAAATAAGGAATAAATTACTATTTTGAACAGATAAAAGTAAATATGTAAAATTAATCATCAGCATTATTGGAACATTTAATTTATTTTCAACACCGCAGGAAAAAGCATTTATTGTGTGAAATTCTTATTCTTTAAGGACTTTTTGTTTGACTTTCTTGCTCTAAATTCATAATTCGTAAATTCAAAACTCAGCACTTCAATAAATTAAAGAAGTGGCAAAATATAAATGATCAATTTAGGTAATATTAAATTCTAGGTTAATCTATTCTATTTAAATGTTACTCCATTTTTTATTGGGCAGTTGAGTGTTGCAGTGGATAGGTCTTTAGGTCATTCATTATAGTATATTCTATATAATTATAATGGGACTTAATATTGAACTGGGTGGCGGGTAGTGCTGTCAGCGCTCATCACCTGAGATCTGGGATCCAATCTGAGAGGAGCCCAGTAAGTAGAGTGGGTCTGCTGTGTATGGCCCTGCTGCCTGGCTCTACTCCTGGTTCCTGCATAGGCTCCATCTTCTTCAGTTGGGTCCATACAAAACCAAATTTAGAAAATGTACAAACGAATTATTATTGATGGAATTAAAGCATTTCTTTGCTTTTCTAATCATGGGTTTTCACATTTAAAGGAATGCCATTTTAAATGGCATTCCTCACAGGACATGAATTTCTGTAACAATTTTAAAATAGTTAACCCTGCTTATTATACCCACAAATATAAATGAGCCAATACCACAAGGCCACCTCATCATTTTACATGACTGCTGTGTTTGCCGTTGACAGTTTATCCTCAGAAGAAAAGCATGATCTCTCAGATAGATGTGAAATAAAATGCTTATCAAGCAGATTAATTAGGAGTTACGTTACAATCAGAGGCCTCAGATGACCCCTGACCCTGGTTATCTGCCCTCCCCCTCCCCACCCCTCACTGAGCACAGACAAACAGCAGGGCAGAGAGAATCACACAGTAGACCTGATAACACACACACACACACACACACACACGCACACACACACATGCACGCACGCGCACACACACACACACATACACACACACACACATACAAACACACACACACAAACACACACACACGTACACTTGAACACACACACACTCGCACACACACACACGCAGGGTCACGCAGGGAGTATCAAATGGAACAAGGTCAGGTAGGGAGCAAGCAAAAACAACCTGAGGTTGTGTTTCCTTTACGGCTTTGCTCTAAGTCTTTAACATATCTAATGCACTATCCACCGTGTCCATACTATAATATGACATACATGGGGAGGATCCATCTGAAGGAAAGACTTTGTTCTGGAGGAAAAACTAGCTGTGTTAAGCTGTGGCAGTTTGGCTTTTTGTTCCATATATGTATTTGTTATATATTTCATATTTGTAAGAAACAAACTCACAAAAGAAAGAAAGAGAGGAAGAAAGTAAGAAAGAATGTATCAGATGAAATACTAAGGTGCTGATAAGGTTGCGTATAGGATAATGAAATGGGTGTGGCGGAGGATCACCCAGAGTTTAACTGAAACCATGTCAGAAGTTTAAATTATGTTATGTTATGATATACATACAATTGTTAATCTTGAAAGAAAGTCTTGCTTTTGAAGTGAGTTTTCTATCATACATGAACATGTGCCTACACACACACACACACACACACACACACACACACACACACACACACATACACACACACACGCACCATGATAACACATGCATAGACATGGGTGAGTGGAAGACAAATACTGCTGTTTAATGAGCTTCTCCAGCCCCCTTCCCTTGGCACCACCCCATACTCCCACCCCACACCACACCACCTAACTGATCCAACAAGTCAAATAAGTGAAAGTGTAATTAATGATGCATGTTGTGTATGTGTGTGTGTGTATGTGTGTGTGTGTGTGTGTGTGTGTGTGTGTGTGTGTGTGTGTGTGTGTGTGTGTGTGTGTGTGTGTGTGTGTGTGTGTGTGTGTGTGTGTGTGTGTGTGTGTGTGTGTGTGTGTGTGTGTGATTGATGGCAGTGTGTTCCAGCCCAGGTCGCTCTCGGTCATGACTCAGGCTGGTCTGTCCGGCGCAGTCTGACAACACCAGCTCTTTATTTTAACTTTCATTCTTCAGTGTGTGTGTGTGTGTGTGTGTGTGTGTGTGTGTTCACCCCTATATCTGTGACTCTGTGACTCAGTCTTATTTGGAGATAAGAATTATATGAACAGTTATTTTATTAATTGTTTTAGAATTGCAGAATGATACCTTTTTCACAAGTGACTGAGGAATACTAATATACTTAAATAATATATTTTAAAAGGGTAGCGTATAATAATGATAAAGTAAGAAATTACAATATCAGTTTATTGTTTACTGTCAGTTAAACATTTCTTGCTCATTTTAAAGAGCAAACTTCCGTCATCACGTTTTGATGTTCGTGTTCACCATTTGATATTTCAGTATAATAACAAATGCCTATTCCAATCCAGTGTGTATTAACATTATGATGTTATTCAGTGTCTTCACATGTTGATGTCCCAGGTGTGTATTCCCTGTTGTGTTGTGACACAGGATACGGCCCCATGACGTTTGACGGGGCCGGTAACTATGGCCACACCCCAACGCATCACGGCTCCCAGTTCAACCACTCGTTCAAACACGAAGACGCCCTCGCTCAGCAGAGCACTATGGGTAAATCACACGATTTATTAAGCCTTGTGCTCTGTGTGTGTGTGTGTGTGTGCATGCGTGTGAGTGTTTGTGTTTGTGTGTGCACGTGTGTGTGCTTGTGCCTTTGAATCCATAGGGGATAAGGCCATGCATTAACTTGCTATGGTTTATTATAGCATACGTATAATGTATTTTACATGCCTAGAAACTCTTATTTCAATTACCTATAAAGGCTTTATCTTGTGAATATCTTAAAATAATTTGGCTATAAACCTTTATCCCTCTACATTTCCTGTAACGACTTCCGAGTCGCCAGTGAATCATGGGGGCTATGTGTCTTCTACAGAAGAACTCTGCCTGGATGCAGACAATCTGTCTGCCCCAGCTTGCATCTCACCTAGGGACCGCCGTGGCCCATATGTACAGTCTCCACAGCGACTTTGACCTCTATAGATGTAAATCAGCCACATCCAGGGATCATGACCCCCTCCTCCACCCCCGCCTCCTCTCCTCATATTATCCTTGCTCTCATTCATGGGTATTTTCCTTTGAGTTCCTCCATTGTACTTGGTATCAGTCAATATTTAGGATGTGTGCGCCAAGGGTTTCTCAGTATTATGAGGGCAAAAAATTACTTTGCAAACTTTGGACTCTTCTTAGGAATGCTGACAAATGCCCATATAGCCATCAAGAAATAAAGCGCAGCGTTATGAAAGGTTACTATCAAGAAACTGGGGAAAAAAGCATACATTTATAAAAATCTCTAGGTATAAAAATGTTTTAGTAAAATGTTATTTGTGTGCTTGTGTGCGTGTGTGCGTGTGTGTGTGTGTGTGTGTGTTTGTGTGTTTGTGTGTTTGTGTGTTTGTGTGTGTGTGTGTGTCACACAGGGGAGCAGCAGTATCCAGTCCCTCCTCCTGTGTATGGATGCCACACACCTTCAGACAGCTGTACAGGCAGCCAAGCACTGCTCCTGAGAAGCCCGTACAACAGGTAACACACACACACACACGCACATGCACACGCACACGCAAACACAGCTCACACACACACCACACACATACAGTACTTTAGACATACAAACTTAAAGGTGCTGTAGGCACGATTTGAGGTTTGTAAAGAGAGAGAGCAGAACAGAGCAGAACAGAATAGAAATGAAAATGTTGCAAACAATACATAACATTAAGCAGTTCGATGAAAGGAAAAAGGCTCATTTTATTTAGGTCAAACATTATTTTGGTACTCAACGAATTTGTAAAACTAGACTAATCAAATAATAATGGAAAGGAAAACCAGAAATGGCCGTTAATTTAAAAACTGTTTTTGGATTTTTGTCCCTTTCTTTCCTCTCAATAGTTCTCACTTCATTCAATGGATAAGAACATTGAATTGGATTAAATCCAGACTGGTTCGATTGTGGTTTGTCAAATATGGTCAAGAGCATTTCCTGTTCATTAGTTGAGTGAAAAGCCAGGATGTACCACAAAACAGGAAGTCCACCTGAAGGACAGGTCTTCTGGCGCTAACTACTTCCTCTCTCCTTGATCAACCGGCTTGTGTTTTTGCTTGAGGAATGTCCACCGTTGACATTGGGGACACAATTGTTTGCATGGAATACTGTTGTTTTCCTACTGATCCAGGGCCTTGGAATGAATTAGTTAAAATTGTAATTGTTTTTCATGTCAATGTAGCTCCTAAGAGGTGCAGGGTAAACTGAGCAGAAAGAAATGTCATGGTGCTACTGAGCACACTCACTTGCAACAGGAAGTAGGAAGTATAGCAACAGTGGTAGGAAGTTCTACTGGAAGGAGATTGTTGATTTACTGACAGGATATAAATGAGAAGTTGTTTTTTTACTTTGCCACTAGGTTTCTAGAACTAATGCTATTTTTATGTTTTTAATATTTAAATGTTGCCTGAATGTGTTCCATGTGCTCTTTTCCATATCTGTCATTGGCATAAGGCTTGTGGTGCTCTGTATATTTAGGCATTTAGCACTCACACAAACTTAGTTTTTTGTGTTAAAGAAATGTAATTAGGAAATTGTTTTAAAGGAAGCTGATAGAAGCACCAATATTTATTATTTATATTTAGGTATTTTAAAAACGGCTCTACCATTTCCAGTTTTCTCGCCTCGAATCTAAACACCAACAATGTATTTTTCTCATATAATCCACCCAATAGAGGAACACTGAAAATAACCAAAAATGACTAAATCCTGCCTCCGATTTAGGATACACTATTTCATTTAATGGTCTCATAAAAAAAGACATGATAATAACGAGGACATTTTGTAAAATGTCAGCCTTGCTCTATCCAATCAGTTTGCTCGTCCCCAAATGAGCGCACATTCCTTGCATGCCTCAGACATTGTGTTTTTTCATTGGTGGTTGAGGAAGGCGCAGAGGGGGCTTGGGGCAACACAAGAAATCTAAATATCGAAGCCAGTTGATAGTTCAACTCTGAGTAGTGTGTGTGTGTGTATATGTGTGTATGTATGTGTGTGTGTGTGTGTGTGTGTGTGTGTGTGTGTGTATGTGTGTGTGTGTGGGGGGGGGGGGGGGTCAGGCTATGCTTTGAGCATAGAAACAAAGATATCATAAATGTACTCATTTAAGCACACACACACACACACACACACACACACACACACACACACACACACACACACACACACACAGCACTGGGAAGGCTCAGATGGGTGTCTAATCTCCCAACCTGGTACCAGCAGGACTGTATTTACTCTGCAGACCGGCTACAGATACATGCAATCAAAACAGATGGACTCAATCCAGAGAGAAAGAGAGAGAGAGAGGTAGAGAGAGAGAGAGAGAGAGAGAGAGAGAGAGAGAGAGAGAGAGAGAGAGAGAGAGAGAGAGAGAGAGAGAGAGAGAGAGAGAGAGAGAGAGAGAGAGAGAGAGAGAGAAACAGAGAGAAAGAGAGAGATTACCGGGCGTTATCAATATCGGATATAATTATTGGACAGACACACAGAATCTCCGAGTATTACCATTCGATCTCTGTGTTTTGTCTGTCAACACTTAGAGTTGAACATGAACTGAGATTCAATGTTTGACGTATAATGTAAAAAATTGAATCTTGCTGCAGTTTATGGAGATCTTTTCAACTTGGTTGGAAACTATTCCTTACTTGAAAAGGCAATGGTGACAACTCACCTATTTATCTTATCTTGGCTGCCCATGGCTCTTGGTACTTGACGGTGCTACTCCACAACACACTAGCCAAAAAACTGCAATCAAATATAAAGTTTAGTGGGAAAGTAAGTTTATGAATAACTAAGTAAGTAAGTTGTGTGAGTGAACTTTCATAATAAATTATAATTCAGAAACCATTTTTAAGTTAAATAAAAATAAGCTATAACATACGATAATGAAGTCTAAGATAAGAAATCATTAAATGTTCAGCATAACTTTGCAGTGCTTTGAACCATATTGTAGGTTTGTGTAAGTGTGTGTGTTTACTGGCTCTGTGCCTGCCTAGCACTCCATATTCTGTAGTACGGTAATAGCAGGGTACCAGGCACCATGCTTACTGCAATCCTACAGGTGCAATGATGAAGTGTGTGTGTGTGTGTGTGTGTGTGTGTGTGTGTGTGTGTGTGTTTGGGTGTGTGTGGGTGTATGTATGTGTGTGTGTGTTTGTGTGTTGGGGCTTGTGTGTGTTTGTGTGTGTGTGTGTGTGCAGGTGTGTCCATTTATTTGCATGTGTTTTTCTTGGTGTGATGTGGTTCATATAGATACTCTATACTGTATATGCATATTGGATGGCCAGCATGGTCAATCGTGTAATCATAACGATTACATTAGCCTGCTTTTAACTGTCTCCGCTCTCCTCTTATATGTACTCGCTGTCCATATAAATCATATCAGAGGAGGATATTTAAGAGGCAATGAGCATATCCATGCCTTGCTGTTTGCAGCGATGATCATACTACATGCGTGTACATACGGGCCTTCATTCCTTCTTCTTTGC